>VZTX01011308.1:930954-1001659 GCA_013400915.1 Pardalotus punctatus
TTATTACAAACGCTGGGTGGTGATAATGGTATTAATGTGCTGCATCAATTATATTTTTTTTTTTTTTTTTTTTTTTTTTTTTGAGGGGAAATAATTTTTCAAGCAGTTTTCAAGACCAATGGTCAGCACTCCAACTGTCCATTAAACACAGGCGAGAAAACTTAATACAAAGCATAATCCCATAACATAATCCCAAAGCACCAACTATGGGTATCTCTTGCCCCTTCTGAAAAATGAAAACCCACTCTCCATGGCTCTCTCCATGACTGAGATGAAATTATAAAATGAAATTCAGCTTTCCTTTCATTAACAGAACTGCAGTGAACTGCTCCCCCTCAGGCACAAACTTCCATTATTTGGACGTACCATGGTGGGGGAATCCTTTCTGTGTTTTAGCACTGTCAGACCTTATCATCTCCTCAGCAGTGAGATAGGAGAGCAGTGAGATACTAACACAGACCCAGCAGCTGCCAGTGAAAAAACAGCCTTTTTTGAGCTCTGCAGCACATTAAGAGCAACTCCCCTACGTGGCGTGTGGGGACGACTTGCCAGAGCAAGAGCACACGTAGTGAGAGCTGCAAAATCAGTGAGTAAAATAATCCTAGGGAAAGGGCTCTTGAAGTACTGAAATAGTATCTCTTCCTTCTTTATACTTTTTAAAATATGTTTTCTCTTTTCCTCTCTTAAGGGCTGTTCTGTAATGATATTAATGAGCTCTTAAGAGTTCACTGATATAGGAATCTCATTGCAGGGTAAAGTAATGTAATGAAAGCCTAAAAATTAAGAAATTTAATTGTTTTAATTATGCATTTGCATGGGGAGGTTGAGAGTGTGCACTATAAGCACTCAGACGCTGCATTAAAGAGGAAGATAACTGAAGTCCTCAAAGGGCTGACAAAGGCATGCACAAGACACCTGTGGTGATCTGTTGAGGAGGATGTGCAGCTTGGTTTATATCTGACTTTACAGCTCTGCGACTTGGGTTGAATCATCTTCATGGTTCAATTCACCTGATCTGAAAGTTCTTAAAAATTGCATCCCTAAAGTACTTACACTTCACCCTTAAAGTTAATGGTGGCATGGGCAGTAAGATGATACCTCACTGATGAACACTTGTTACGGTGTTTACGTAAGAAGCTGATTAAGTGACAAGAAGTTATTGCTTCTATTAGTTGTGCTGAAGCAGCTTAATAATTAAATACTGCCAAGCACTGTCTGATTGCCTGTGCACATCCTTTACACCCCTGAACAACTTTACCATGTGAAAAGTGTGACAGTATTTGGGCTGTACAGCTGAGAAAGCCTGAATCAGTCTCATCTTTGAGCAAGGTTGGAAAACAAACTCTTGAAAGAGCAGCTGCAGTCAGTGGGTGGGCAGCTCATTTGGGGAGCCAGGGGTGGTCAGAGCCCTCAGAGCTTCTGATGAACCAGCGGCCCTGGGGGGAGAGCTGGATTTGAGAGGGCAAAGCACCACAACAAAAGCAGATGATGCTCTTTATGACTTCCTGGCTCTTCTCACTCTTCAGTAAGAATAAGAGGCAGTCTTTGAGATCATGGCTCAATTTCACTAAAACTTGGTGAAAGAGATGGGGCAGATGGTCCCAGCTGAATCCTTTCTTTGGTGTCACAAAAAATGTACTGGAGATTATTTCAGAGAAAATGCAGCTTTGCTGCAAGGTTTACTTTCATTTCAGCATTTCTGTGTACAAAATTAATCTTATCTTCACATTTTTATTGTCTTCACATACAGTCCAGTGCAGTTTAGAAGGTGAGTACTTTTCAAGAGTGTTCCTAGCACCAAGATGATTTTTTTTCTCTTTCTAAGTGTTTCTCTTCAGAGCTGCCAAATGTCACATTGCTATGCTCTGACAATCACACTGATGAGTTACTCAGCACCCCACAATGCTTTCCAGCTTGCTGCAAGATTAGTGCTAGTAGGAATACTTAAAAAACACCATGCAGATTTTTATGATGGTTAGTTATTGACCCATGTTTGGTGCAGAACATGAAATGGGAAATTACTGCCATCTTTGTGAGCAAGATCTTGCCTGTGTTCTTAGAAACTTACAGCTCACTTCTGTTTGCCTGTAAAATAAAAAGCAACTTTAAAGGAATCATGGACACATTACAGGACTACAACAGGAAACACTCCTTCAGTGAAAGGATTGAAAAAGTCTCTCCTGTCTGAGTGTCTTTAGTCCAACAGAATCACGTGCTTTGTTTTGCTACAGGTATCTTTTGTATCAGCACACAAAACATTTTATAAAGGAAAGGAAGAGAAACCAAGACAGTTTGAAAAAAATCTCTTCTTGCCCTTTCTTGACAACAGTAGGTCTTGACAAACTGCACTGGCTCAAAATAAATTGTAATTATCTATGGTAAGTTAAGCATGATCTCCTGGGCAGTTTCATGGAACATACCTGG
This sequence comes from Pardalotus punctatus, assembly GCA_013400915.1. Taxonomy (NCBI): domain Eukaryota; kingdom Metazoa; phylum Chordata; class Aves; order Passeriformes; family Pardalotidae; genus Pardalotus; species Pardalotus punctatus. The sequence goes on from VZTX01011308.1 coordinate 933,379, forward strand.
GCTTTCTATATGGGATAAAGAACAATGAAGTATCTATAATGAGTAGTTGATATGATTTTGACTCTACAGACACTGTCCCAGGTGTCCATGGAATTTCTGTCTCAAAAGAGCATAACCACTTTGAAAAGTAACAGTAAAGAAGAGAAAACATTGAGGTTTGTAGAACCTTTTCCACCATTTTCTGCTCAACCTCTCTTGCTGGGAAACCTCACAGCAGCCGGGGAACTGCCTGTCAGACTGCTGATGGGGGAAAGAAAGTAGTTTTGCTTCCAGATCACCTCCTCTAACAGCGCACACAGGCTGCTTCCCGGGAGCTGAAGGAGCGTGCCCCTGCCCTTCTCCCTTCTCACCTGGCTCCATTTGTGTTGCTCGGGGGGGCTGTACAGCCCCTTTCCCTCTCTGGCTGCTCAGAGCACACTGGAGCTGTGCAGGAGTGCAGCTTCAGTGCTCTGGCAGTGCTGGACTTTCTCCTCGAGGAGGATGAGTGTCAGAGTCCCTGACTCACACAGGCACAAAAGGTGCGTCCATGGAACCCCGCTGACCTCCACATCACCCACCTTGTTCCCTCTCTGCGCCAGAAAACACCCACGGTGCTCGCAAGAGGAACCACTCAGGGCAGCAAATTACCTGAGGAGGGAACTAGCGAGGAACTTGGTGTGAGTGTCGCTCCCCACCCCAGGTCACCCCCCACGTTCACATCTTTCTGTTCCGTGGCCTCAGCAGGGGTTTTTCTGTAAAATACTCATTAAAGGAAGAACATTTCCATGTATTTCACTAGTATGACAGGCAAGTGGGAAGATACCTATTTTTCTGTGCCACATAGTGCAAAGAGATTAAAGGCAGGTGTCTTGCTGGAAGGTGTTACCGTGTAAATCACAGGTGCTGTTACCAAGGAAAAGTTAATACTAAAGGAGTTCTTGCTATCCATCCAGCAGACACAGACTGGAGGGAAAGGATGAGACATGCACTTCCCATTAACCACAGCAGTTACAGATCTTCAAAGTTTTAACTGATTTCAGCATTAAGGAAATGAAATCTACTGTTGCTATGGGAGAGGACGGATAAAACCAAAGTATTTGAATGTAAAGTGAGCACAGAGTTGAAAAAGGTTGATGTGGAGTGATCAAAGAGAATCCTTCATCCGTCACAGAAGATGGAAAGAAGAAATGCAGCTGAGGAAAAAATCTCTTTCAGTTACATTAAAAAGAGTGAAAGACATTTCTATACGCAATTTTCTTTATGCAAATTGCAGAACTCATACATTTTCAAAAGTCTTGGTAAGAATGAAGTACATGCACAAATGAAGAGAACCAGAGAGAAACCCTCATATAAAATTAAAGAAAAAGCAAAGAATCTTCATCCAATCTCTGGCCTTACCAATATTTAAGAACTCAATTTCTTACCTCTCTCACCTGCCTCATATCTGATGGCAAAAATTTTAGCAGACTGGATTTGACTCAACTCACTGGGCAATTAATCTACATATTCAGCTTTTATTTCCTGAAGAGTAAAATGTCACCTCGCTGTGAATAATTGCAATCCCCTTTTGTATTAGAGAATTACACCTACATTAAAATCCATAGAATTTGTTTGCTTTTGGCTGTGAAGAGGCTTCCTCTCCACACTTTGGGATCTTAGTGAAAGAAAACCTCTGTTCACAAAGGAATCTCATCCATTTGAATTTTCCAACAAATAAATTATCTGCTACTTCTGGCATGCATTAAAAATTATGAAGTACCTTTCTTGGCCTAAATACATGAAATTATTGCTTTGCTAAAAATAACAACATTTGGCAGTTTGATGACAACAGCCTTTAAAGTAGAGACATTTGAACTGCAGCTGTCTCCCATCTTTAAGGCAGTAACAGTGAACTTTATCATTCTTACGGAGAAATATGACCAAGATGCCTTACTCTGCTACATTCAATTTTTCCTAATTGCAGTTTTTTCTGAATCTCCTTCCTACATCTTGTCAGCTTCACATCTCTTGGATCTTCATTCCAGCAATTTTATTTATATTCTATTTTCTCCTTCATTTACTCTTTTCACAAAGGAGACTAATCACTTCTTCACACTGATGAGTTCACATAAGTCTCCTTTTTAGCTTTTTTTCTAGTCACCTATGTTCTTTTTCCAAGTTTTCTCTTCTGGCCCTATGACTTTTGACTTTCAGAGTGCAGTTTCCTGCTTTTGATTGTTTTACTTGAACATTTAATTGCTTCTCATTCCTGCAGACATTAGTTGCCTGACATTTTATAACAAGACTTAATCAGGACATTTGCACTCATTTTTCTGGCAATAATCAGTTGAAACCAAAAGTGGCTGTGGGAGAAGATCCATTTTGTGAATTTCTATAAATAAAGTCCTAAAAAGTTTTAAAAGTATTAGAACCAGTTTTTATTAGCATTTAAAATATTTTTATTTGCCAGCTGAAAACTATTTGAAAATTAAAATATTAATTTTAAGGTGGGATAAAGGAGTCCTTAAATTTCTTACAGTCCCTCTTCTCTCCTCTGCTTGAATTATAATTTTAATGGGTACTATTTCAAGGCCTGCTGCAGTGAAGAAGGGCCATCTCACAGCCACCTATCCCAGTGTGGAAGGGTAACGTAAGCCAGGCACATAGATTTTGGCACATAGACTTCCATTTGCAGGGTGATGTGGGAGAAGGGAAACACCTTTTCTGATAAAGATGCTTGTCAGGAATGCTCAAGTCTTTCCAGTTAGAATTTTCCTGTGCTGTTTATTTTTTTACAAAGCTTTTATTTCACAAGTGCTCTCCACATTTCTTAGTGCTCCTGAAATATTTGCCATGTGATTGTGACACAGCTTGGCTGCTCGGGGAGTGCCTTACAGGTGCCCTGCTGAGGACAGCTCAGTTAAGCACGATTCAGAAATGAAGTTAGAAATCTGGCTTATTATTCAACACACCAAAGAGCAATACAGGAACGATGATCCATTGGTGTAAAAAAAACCAAAACTGTGGTGGAGCTGATCTTACAATTGGACAAAGTTTTCCATGTTAAGCTGGGCTAAGACCCACAAACATCTCTGGTGCCAGAGGCTCAGCACAAGAGCACAAGTCACACCTGCCTGCCTCAGAGCTGGCAAGAAGCGCTCACTCAGGTTGGGGCTCAATTCAGCTCAATTTGTTGTTAATAAAAGATGTGGGCTGTGTAGCCACATATCTGCATTTGTTTGTGAATCTGCAGCCTGCTAACAAATACCAAATCAGAGTGATTATATTTACATTCCAGCACAAATCATTCAAAGGAACATGATCAGACAGTGAAACTACCAACTGAGAGTTCATGTTTTCTTAATGATGGAGGTTTGAAAAGACAGACAAGCTGGAAGCTCTGTTTAGAAACTATTGAGCAAATGAAAAACTGACAGGGTGAATTTAGTTGATTTAATCCAGATGTTTGCATTTTAAGTAAGGGAGAAGACACATCAATGAAAATTTGTAAGAGTGGTGAGAACATGCGTAATGAGACACTGGAGAGAAGAATGTAAACTAAAAGTGTCAGTGAGGATTAAGTGTATGAGTGTTTTGCTCCATTAGTATGTATTAGTGCAGCCAGCCATGTTTGAATTTCAATTTGACATAATTTGGAAATGCATTCTATTGTAACACTTTGTTAAATTGTGCACTGGGGATTTCAAGAGAATTTAAACGAGTCCAACACTCTGGTGCCACCAAAATTCAGAAATCCAGCTGTCGTCTTTCCCAAATTGTGGTGGTTGCACATCTTTATCAAAAACTATCCTAATGACTCCAGTGTGGGTTGTACCCACTCCAGCTCAGGCTGTACCTGAATTTTTTTTCCAGAGCAGCAGTCGAAAAAGGATGGGGCAAAGTTCTGCCCTTAGCTTTCCCCACTGTGAAACCAGTTACTTAATGCCAGTATATGCCAGTATTACAGCTTTGCCTGTGTGTCCACAACCATTCATTATGTTGCCAGCTCTCCCTGCAGCACAGATAATATCACCATTACATCAGCATCAAATTCAGATTTCGACCTGGAATTCAGGGATTGTGATTGACCCTGTCACAACTTGAAATGATATATTTCTTCACTGGGTCCCTGTTTCTGGTGGGACCAAACACAATTCAGATGTTTTCAAATTCCTCACAGCATCTCTCTATCCTGTTTCATGATTTTGTTTCAATATGAATAGATCAATTTCCAGAATACACTGTTTATTATATTTTCAAGTATCCTGATACACTCAGACTAGAGCAGACTTAAATATATATACAAAGACATCTCTATATTATCTTTCAATGAAGTCTTTCTTTTGTTTTTTATCCATATCAAGTGTGACAATGGACAGTGCCAGGACAAGGGATACAGTCTAGTTATTCTGAGCTATGGACAGATCTCTCATTTAATTTTTTTCCTTTTTACTGTCTTTGTGTTTTTTTGTATTCTTAGTTGCCTCACTGACCAGTAACAAAAAGGAAGTTTCTCCCATCTAGAACAGGCTACAAACTCTCTGGTGACTAAACCTACACTGTTGGCAAGAGGCAATGCAGATTGGAGGAGTGGGCGGGTAACCAAGAAAATCTGAGAATATAAAAAATGATTAGGTGAAAAACCTGAGAATCTAAAAATGTGAAGAAAAATTAATATAAACTTATGAAGCTGAAATAGTTTTTGTATCTTTAAGCAAAACATGGCATTTAACATCAATGCTACAGTTTAAAATGAATATTATTTAGGAAACAGCAATGAAAAATGAAAATGAGCCAAGTCCACAGGTGAGCCCTCACCTGCCTTGACACTGTAGGGAGTCCTTCATGCTTCTGAGTGTTGTGAAGGTTTACCCAGGGCTAGAACTAGATTCTGGTTTGGATTGAAGTAGTCCTTGAGTTTGTTTGCCTCTGCCTTCTCCCTCAGCTACTTACAAACCATCTGAAAGAGAGAAATATACTTTCGTCTCAGGCCAACCTACTTCCTTGCAAAGGCTTTGAGGAAAATTATTGAGGGAGGAGGGAGTCTCTGTATCTCTTTTGGAATACCAGCTGAGGATTTTGCCTATACCTTCATTCTGCTTCAGGAATAGAAATTGATCATGTGTCAAATAAATAGGTATTTTTTCCTGACAAATACGAGAAAAATGTATAATCTCTCTTCTTTATATCTGGAACGTGTAACATATCAGAGATTATTGATACACATTTGATAGGAAAACCCTGCAGGACATGCTTACAGCAGTGCTTCTATTGGAGTATTTTGTAGTTTAAATCATTACTTCTGAGTTTCATATTTGACTTCCCATCATTAATTCCACCGTGAAAGCCAACTTGATGTTGAACATAAAGAACAACTGCTGAAGTTCACAATCTGGAGAGATTCTCATTAACTTAAATGGAGTGGCAGGAACTGACCCCGAGTTAGTGAGGACACTTGGTTTTGTGTGTGCATTTGTTTTAGGCAATGAAAATATGGTTTGAGAGCACTAATAGCAACTGCCTTAGATAAAAACATATGAGCAATTGCCTGGAGAGCAATGAGGCGCTCACCTGGAAAACACAGTGTTTAAAGCATTATTTTCACACCCATATTTGTCTTTTAGAACAAAGCATTAGAGACATTCAGTCCCAAAGAACTAGAGCAATGATTTCAGGTTTTCATTTTACTGAGACAGACTGTGAAGATGATTGAGCTAAAGTAATTTTTTTACATCTCTTGTCACAATTTTCATGACAAAATGCAACTTCTAGACCTACTTTAGTTCTAACTAGCAATTATCAGGTTGTTTATTCTTTTAACACTTGACACTTCTAAGTACTTCAAAGAAAAGTGCAGTTATACTGCTCTACAGTCAGATCTTGTCATTATTCTTCAGGAAGTCGACATATTTCTGGAAAAGAGAGATTGTGAACCACTCAATTTTGCAATGAAATGTTGATAATTTTGTGCTAGCATGGCAGAGGCTGCTCACGGTTAGGAAGAAATTAAAAAGAAATTTTGGTAATTATAGTCAGAGAAGGCCACAATACGAAACCTTTTTCAAAGAAGGCATTTGCCTTTCAGTTTTCATGCCCTATTTGCCTACAGTGCTATAAAAGTTCTTTCTTATTAGTCTTAGATCTGTCTACTTACACATTATACGAACGTTATCAGGGAAATATGATTTCAGAGTTCATAAATGTGTAAACACTTCCCAATTTGCAGACAGTGCTGTATTCTGTCTGAAATCATTGGTACTTATAAAGTGGATACTTCTGATTGTTATTTTTGCTCTCTGATAAGGAAAAAAAGGGCCTAATAGGTCATACTTCATATAACATCACTATGAAATGTGAATGATGATTTTACTGTTTTTAAAAAAAAATAGTACTGTATATATTTTGCAACTGTGGGTACACAGGGACATTTATTCTACTCCCGGTGTATCTGTTTTTTAAGTATACAGATGGTCATGCTGCATTAGACCTGTAATAAGGTTAGGTTCCAATTTGGACAGGAGGCAAAAACGGGTAAACAGGCATTAGTATGGAGGAAGATCTATTACAAAACTTACCAATGACCCTTTTCTTTGGCCATTGTGCCTGGAGTGCACTCAGTGTTTTTAAAGAGAAGTAAAAACATATACAACATGTTTGTTAATGGTTCCAGTATCTGTTTTGATGGCTAATTTTTTCTCAGCATTGTTTAGTGTTAAGTGGGTGGCTGAAAAATAAGAAAAAAGGCAAGACAAAAGCAAATTTATGCTCAAAAATTTCCTGAGCATTTTGTGAATAGGAATGTTCCCTCTGCTTAGCAGATGAAGTTTGCACATGAATGCAAAACTGTGGTTTGAACATTTTCTCCTCCCAAACCCATGCTGATCTCTCCTTTAGGAGATGTTTTCTCCAACTGTGTCTTCCTGCTGGGTCAGACAGTGTGAGCTCACGCACCACTTGCTTGAGAAGAGAAGGAAAGGAATTCAAATTCAAAGTGGTGGCAAGGTTTTGAACATGCTTTCCATGCCAAAAAGATGCACTGCCCAGCATGCTGGTTTGGTAGGAAAGCAGGTAAAAAATGATGTTTCTTTCTTTGTTATTCACTGGTATTTTCATCCTAGACAAGAGAAAACAGTCCTGTTAAAACAGGTTTTTGAAAATATGTTTTATTTTTCAACCAGCAGCCGTTCTCTGATTAAAAAAATAGTTGTTCTGAAAAATGCCACACCAGCCTCTACTTTTGATCTTGCTGAGATCTTGGGACAATTATTTCTTTGAACCTGAGTAAATGTATTGCTGTGTGTTATAGTTGAATGCTCTTTAGCTCTTGTTTTGTCTGAAGACATAAATGGAATTTTTGCTATTATTCACTGGTTGCTGTTAATTACATTCTTCCTTACTGAAACAGAACAAACAGTTTTCATAAATTTTTTTTATGTTAGTTACTATGTTTTATTGTTCTGTCTTCAGTTATCTGAAGTCAAACTAGGTCATCTTTAAATCCCAGATGCTTTGAAACATCTTTTAAAGGAGCCTAGAATTGGCCTCTTTATGATGCTTCAGTAGGAGATTTCAAGAAGAGATTGAATGCTGTTAAACCACTTGATTCTGAAGTTGGCTCCAAGGTCCCAGGTGTATACTCTGTACCCTTTGTAACTTCCTGTCCTTCAATTTCTGTGTTTAAAGTGCCCAAGATAGAACAGTACATGACATTAGTCCTTGTAGGCTCGATGACAGACTAATCACAAAGCACTCATGACTGGAGGAAGGAAAAGAGGATGCAGATCAAATCTCAGTGCTGAGATTCACAGAAGTATTTGGGTGTGTGGGACCAAATCCACAGAGGGACCAGGGTAAGTCAGTGTCACTGAAGCCACCGGTCATGTGCCACTGGTATCCTCAGAGCCCTTGCTCAGATCTTGCACTCTGGCCCAAGGGATGTTGAAATGTCAGTCAGTGCTCAAAAGACCCCTAATTCTGATGCCACTGGGGGTCTGGGAGCCTGACTTGCAAAGGAAGTTTTCAAAGCAGACTTGCAGACATTTTTACACAAATCACAGGACGTGCTCACCCCAGTGCCCACAGCTTCAGGGCTTGAAGCCATGAGATTTCCTTTAACCTCTGGGTCGGGCTCTGTCCCTAACACAGCCCAGCTGCGGAGCACAGGTTTTAGGAAAATCCTGTGCAAAGTCAAATCTGGTTTAAGAGACCCAGATAGATCAGCTCTTGTGAAAAGGCCGTGATATGAGACTCCTGCCAGAGCTGAGCTCCTGCAGCAGAGGGGCGGGAGGTCACTGCCTGATCACCTGCACGATCACCTGCACGATCACCGGCAGGATGCAAATGTCTCCCATTCAACATCATATCAAATTTAAACTTCTCTGCATGCATAAATAACTTTTCCTTCTTCCTCACCTTGTCTAGTCTAATCCCATGGGTTACTCCTGCCCTCGCAGCCTTTATTCCTGCCATTCCCTATGGCTGTAATTGTCTGCCTGCTGCGGACCTACATTTCTTAGCTCAGGCCCCCGGTGTCACATGTATATATGAGATGTCCCAACACAGTCAACAAGCCAGACCCTCTAATGATGCAAATTTTCTCAGCACCATTGCTAGCAAAAAGCTATGACAGTCTCTGTGATCTAAAGGTTGTAACTCTAGAAGTCCTGCTCTTAGGCATCTGTGCGTTAGGAACCCTGTCATGAGAATTTAACATTCTTTGAACTGTCCCTGCGCTATCATTCATGAACTCATAAGTACTCATTGAGTGCTGTTTGTATAATGGGCCTAAAAGCTGATATTTCTGATTTATTGTGTATTCCAGTTATACTCATCATAAAGAGAGCTCTGCCTTGCTGGGTACACAGTTTATTTTTCCATCCCCTGTCATTTTAGGTTTGTCACTTCAAAGACCTCTTTGAACCTGGATTTGTGTTAGCTAATAACACAGAAACTTTCTGCATACAGCTTGGCAAGAATAAAGCATATTAACAAGTAGACAGGGTAGAACAGGTTTGTTCCCAGTGGGAGGTTTGTTTGCATGTTCTGCTTTCAGTGGTATAGAAAGCTTTCCCTCCTTTCTCAGGGGTGGTGCTGTTGTTTTTTTCTCCATATTTCTGTCAAATGAGGTGGCATCATACAGATGGCACCCAGTCTGACACGACCATGATAAAACTACCAAATTATCTGGAAGAATGAGTCCTTCGGTGCATATGCATGTGTGTGTGGTCACAGAGGAATTGTTTTAGTGAAACAGTTTAAAGTACTTTAATATATTTTTTGTTTCAAAAGATTTTTTAATACTTGTGCCCTGGGTAGGTTTAATAAAGTACTGTCTGAAAAAAATTAACATAATGGTCAAGGTAATTTAATTTAAAAATTCATGAAGTCCTTTTGCTAAGCTGCTCTTTTGCTTTCTCAAGTAAGCTGTTGGTGTTTCTGAATTATTGGCCAAAATATGATTACTGGCACATCAAACTAGCAACAGCAGCCTCGCTTTTTCCTTTTACAGCTTTCTGAGGACCAGTTTGTTAGGTGTGTAGACCTTTGGGAAGGAAGAATAAATGCTCTGTATTTTGACTGCTTTTCTTCTCACCTTGAGATGGGGTGGGGGACAAGCTTAAAGGATCCAGGAGAGATGTGCTGTGGTGGTTATTGTCAGGCAGTATTGCTGCAGAGCCCAGCAGGGAAGTGAAAGGAAAAATTCTCTTCAGAAAGTGTGGATAGAAAGTGTCTTACCAATGGGATGAATGGGGATATCAGTTCTAAAATCATATTGGAAAGAGAATCACTTCTTGGCAAGGGTAAGCCAGATGTGAAGTTCCCATCAGCCTGGATGTTAATGTGTGGGAGGGGTACAGGTGCACCACTGCAGTCGTAGTTCTGGAAAGGGCAAAAAGGAAACCCAACCTATATCTAAAGCCAAGGTTTTGCTGTTAGTATAATCAGTGCCTTAACAGTCTCATCCAGGAATGTTTATAATCCAATTTCAAGCTAAAAAAAAATAAAGGAAAGGAAAGGAAAGGAAAGGAAAGGAAAGGAAAGGAAAGGAAAGGAAAGGAAAGGAAAGGAAAGGAAAGGAAAGGAAAGGAAAGGAAAGGAAAGGAAAGGAAAGGAAAGGAAAGGAAAGGAAAGGAAAGGAAAGGAAAGGAAAGGAAAGGAAAGGAAAGGAAAGGAAAGGAAAGGAAGAGAAGAGAAGAGAAGAGAAGAGAAGAGAAGAGAAGAGAAGAGAAGAGAAGAGAAGAGAAGAGAAGAAAGAAAGGAAAAGAAAAGAAAAGAAAAGAAAAGAAAAGAAAAGAAAAGAAAAAGGAAATTAATGCTGCCATGGAGAAAAAGCCTCAGTAATAACAATGCAGTTAAAATTGCAATACATGCACTTTCTTGCAGCTACCCCTTTCCCAGGCTATTTCACCCACTGGGTCCCAAGGCTGGTGACTTCACCTTGTTGCACATGTGGACAAGGATGAGCTATCAGCATCATGAGAAGATGATGGGAGAACACGATGTCAAGTTTATGGTTTCTTCATTTTTATTCTCAGATCTACTTGGATTAATTTTTATTACAGCTTTTACACCTTGATCTTCATTAGTTTGCAGTTCTATGTTACATCCAATCTTGCCTGCAATCCTCTCCAAGTCATCCTGCAGTCCCTGCACAGGACACAGATAAACCCTGCTGTCAAACCAGACCTGTGCTTCCCTATACCACAGCACCACGCTAGAGTCACAAATAGCTCATCCTGCACAGAACATCCACTGTTACTATGTCTGCATAAAAGTGGTTTAACCCGAGCTGGAGCTCAGCCCTGAAGAGAGGCTTGCTCATTTCCCCATGGTGGGATGTGGGAGAGAACAGGAAAAGCAAGAAAAGTCAGGAGTTGAGCTAAAGACAGGTAAATAAGTAAATCAAAAGCCACACATGCAAGCAAAAGAGAACAACAAATTAATTCAGCTCTATCAACTCACCCCTGAGTTTGCTGGCCAGGCTGTCCCTCACAAGACAAAGGAGACTTCCATAACTTCCTGGGTGTTTTTTTGGAGTATGATGTACTTGTGCAAAGTACCTTTTTAATTTAATTTTTTCTCCCCCCCAGCCCAAATTCACTGTTAATAACACCCAGTTGAATATACTCAGATGTTTTTCTTCCTGATCTGAAATTAATTTCTAACCTCTTTCTTGAGAACTTTTGTATCTGTGATAATTGTATTTGTTAGTCACTCACACATTTGCTTCTCATCCTCTCAAGTATACTCCTCGTGGTGTCTCATCCATCAAGGGTATGATTAAATTTACATTTCTTTGTCGGGAGGGAAAATGCAGTACATGACCTTCCCTCTAAGCTAAATTGTTTTTACATTCACAGGATAGCATTATTTGGGTATGTTCAGGTGTGCAGAAATTAATGCTTCCTACATCATTCACTGATTAAAGACACCTTAGTATACTCACACAGAAAAACAGACATCAGAGCTCAAATCCAAATCCTGTGGGGGAATGCTCTTTCCAATCTTTTGCTGTTTTCCAAATTCTTATTACACTTCTGAAAGTGAAACACACACCGTTACCGTGAAGCTTTAAAGTAGAACCCTAGAGAATTTCATATCATAAGATACAAAATGCTCTGAAGTTGCAAAGTAGAGCTTGAGGTGTTCAGAAGCCTGATTTCTTCACATGTAGTCATTCACAAGGGGAAATTGTTTCCCAAACATGATATTGCCAGAATTTTTGGTATTTTCCATACAGGGCAATTTTTTGTAATAGTGGGTGGGACATTAAAATCCTTTAAAATATAAAAAAACCCAAACCAAACAAAGAAAACCAAAAGCCTAACTCCAAGAAAAAGATATTTTATGACTTTACTTGGAATGGTGAAAAAGACCATTTTACTCCATGAATTTAAAGTTGCAGCAGTGAAATTCTGCCTCTCATGTCTACAAAAATATTTCTATTAAAGTTTTTACTTTTCCAACATTGTTCATCCCACTGGTTTCAAGAAACTATTCTTCCATGTCACTTGATATAGCTTCTCTGCTCCTCAAAAGGCAAGGGTGTAGTTATTATGTGTTACCCATTTTGTTGTTGACACTTTCAAGTGTTCTATTGCCTTACTGACTGACTCAGTGATTTTCCAGTAACACAGTTAGTATGATGGGAGGAAGAGGGAAAAAGTACCTTTGAGGAATAGGGTTGCAGATAGAGATGTTTTGGACTAAATTATAGTTATTCAGGGCCTAATCCAGTATGAGACTGTTCTACGACAGTAAAAGCAGCCCAAATTACAGTAGTTGTGTACTGGTTGAAGTCATGGTTGTTTGGGGTTATAAAAACGTCTTGGATGAAAAGACAACAAGATGCTACTATATTGCTGTTTTTCCTCCATTCTAGAGACTGAACATGTTTTGCCATTTGTATTCACTTAACAGGGACAGACAGAGACAGAAGAAACAATTTAAGTGAGGAAATAATCACTGTGACTCAGCGCACGTACAGCAGTACGAAATTTTGGTGAGAGCACAAAGGCACAGACTGTTGAAGGAGCTGATGCAGACAGGGCAAGGGTTCACCTGCAAATTGGTGATTTGTTGGTAGTTCAGAACCAGGAGCATTGTTCCAGTGACGATGTCAGAACCCTGTGTTGTAATTAATGAAACCCTTTCCATGAGAGAACTGGATTTAAGAGACTTAGCAGAGGTGCAGTTAACATACAAATTGTGTTGGGTTTTTTTCCTGATGTTGGAACAAAAAGCCCTGATTTGCACAGTGACTGGAGAAAATTAGAAAACACATATGGGATTTTAGGCTTGTTTCCTGTCATTTAGACCTTTAGCCTCCTGTTGAGCTGTGGAGTTAAGATGTGAAGTAAAAATGAAACTAAAGGCATCCCATAGAGAAATAAGCAGAAAACATTTTAGAATTTTCTTAGGAAGGTGTTGCCCTCTCTGTTCTACTGGGATGAGGAATTTTCCTATGCCAGGGACTTGCAAGATTTGTGGTTTCCACACTATAGACAGGATAAAGAACCATATTAAGACTGCAGTTAGTGCTGTTTTGCTTTCTTGTTCTACCAGTTTGATGCTCCATCCTCAAGAAAACCCTGCCCTCCACAGCAGTGTATGTTCTGGGTAAGAGATTCTGCCAGTGAAAGATGAATTTTCACCATGGGAGCCAGGTATTGCCTTGATCTCCACCACTCCCTGTGGTCTCCTATCACCACCTGGCATTTTGTTATAAAAAACACATTGCCCTTCAACCACCTATCTCTTATTAATGGATGACCTGAAAAAGAACTTAGATGTCGAAAAGGCAAAGAAAGCATCTCTCTCAGCCAAAATGCCATGAGGTGGGGCATGGATTCATTTGCTTCACATACAACAGGAAGTAATACAATCTTTTGAGAGATGGGAAACTTGACTTCAGCTTAGCACTATCCTTGATGTGGACAGGGATTTGAAACAACTCTGCAGCCGCTGATCTAATCAAAACTGTGGTATGCTGGGTCTTTCCCAGCACAGTCTGGAGAAGTCTCATTATAAATTATGTGAATGGTCACTAGCTGAGGGGTAGGATCTTCCTAGCCCCAGAGAAACAAGCTTACCAAAATAACATAGTGCTATTCCTCCATGAATTTGAAGATTATAAAATTAGAATGTGGGTTGTTGCATTTGTGGAGAGTCTGAAAACTGCAGTCTGGCATCTTGTGGCTCTACTTCTTTGGCTGTTTCCTCTGAACATACTGGCAATTATACGTAATTTAGGAGAACATAGGGGTAAGACATCTGTCTTCAGACAAGGCTTATTACTGTTAGTGCTCTTGCCACGTGTTTGTTATGAATTGACAGGAATTAAGCAGCAAAAATTAACTGAACCATTTTACAGAGGAGGATGTCAGAGGATGCATCTTCTCAGCATCATTGTAGTACACTCTGCTTAGTACAGACTCTTCCTCTGAACACCAACAGGTTGAAGAAGTCCCTTTTTTGTGTTTTTTTTTAATAAAGTGAAGATGAAAAACAGAAATCAAGACTGCAAGGAATGCTGATTTATTCAGACTCAGACAAACTAGCAAGGTGGATTCCTTCCTGCCTTCTACCTTAGAGATGATTTGAAATCTTCTTCAAGCACTTAACGAATAAAAAGCACTGGATTGCAAAGAGAGAAAGACTGAGAGGGCACCAGAAATCCAACATGGTTAAGCTTCATTTTAAGTGATGCTCCCTTGAATCAAAGTTAGGGGTAAAATGATGCACCTTTGAGTCTGTAGCAATCCTTCCCTCATTTTAATCAGGTTTCTCCCATAACCTTCCCAGCCTCTGCCCTGTCTTCACTCTCTGTGGGTAGTACCTGTCCTTGTTTGCTCCTTTTCAGTTTCTTCCATTGGTCTCTTTATGCTTTTCTTAAACAAAACAATTTAGCTGAACCCCACCACTTTTTATCTCATCCTCTGCCATAGTTTATCCAGGGTGTAATTTTCCATGAGTTATAATGTAATATTACAGGAGATACTGGGTTGCCAAGCATTTAGGGATGATTACCACTGTCTTGTTTATCTCTTTCTCTATTGTTGTCAACTGTCTCAGGTTTTTTGATTTGGCTCCAATAGAGAGTATCTTTTGTTATCCTTTACCCAATTATAGGTGTGTATTTTCAGTCTAAGACTTTTTAATATTTTTGATCTATCTCACACCTCTAGATCTGAATTAAGCACTCAGAATTGATATATTTCATACTTCAGAGCTATATTTAAGACAGTTTCTGTACTAAGGAGACCTATATTTATTTTTCTTCTGTAAAACAGGAATTTTAAATCACTCCCCCTTTGGATTGTATTTGTTTGACTTCAATAATATCTCTTCATCGTGAAAATACAAAGACTTTGATAAACAAATCACAGATTTTTGGATTCTTTTTCTCTAACATGTCCAGCCTTTTTTTCATTTCACTTGTCACCCAGGAGTGAGTCTATTCAATATGGTAATAATGCCATACAACACAGTACCTAAATTACCTCCACAATGCAACTCATCCAGAAAAAAATAGTCATAGAGCTTGTAGCTTACACCATTTCTGGTGCATGGAATGGATTGTGACGTATGTTTGACTGTTTCACAGCTGAGGTTTGTAACCCTTTAAGGCCTCCACCAAAACATATTTTAGCCAAGAGGTATGTTTGCACTGAATTCAAATAGGACTGATTTATCAGGCATTTAAAATTTTTTCCATCTTTCCCTGCCATTTTTAATTTTCTACCGTTGCATGAAATACAAGTGCTTGTTATGTTGCCAGCATTCTTGATGCTCTGGTAATATCAGAGATATAGCTATTAAAATATTGTTTCTGGATGGGTGAATATATTTGTCTTCATTAAATCTTCATTTCAAAGCGTAACCCGGAGGGAGTTTATAAATTAACCCAGATATGAGCTTTTATAAAGCAAACACAGGTCTTTTCTTTGAATAAAAATTACATTTCACTGAATTTGTTTCCACTCTCAGGGAGAGAAAACACATTATTTAAAGACCAAATGATGGGCTAGTCACACCAGGGTAGTTTGCTTTGGCAGTATCAAAACACACTCAGCCTTACTCTCCCTTGCAGGGTAACTCTATTGACATCCTACTTGATTTTTAGTTTAAAAAAACTGGGTAATATTTTTTCCATGAGGAAATCAACTGAACTGTGGACAGTGTGATGTTTTGGCTACAGAAAAACTACCTTTAAGGAGGTTTTGTTAATGTTTTACTCACTGCAAAACATCTGTTTCTATGTTATATCAGAATGCCCCAAAGTAGTGTTTTTTTCTTCTGTGTTGTTTAAACCTATTCTCTAAAGACCTGTATTCAAGGAACTTTGATGCCATTTCTATTATGATTTCACATCTAACCATGTTTTTTCCTTGATCACAGCTGGGCTATTACATCCTTTGAAGCAAAATTCACTTCACAGCATTTCAGCCCAGTGCTTTGCCTTTGGGTACATTTGCTGCACAGCTAATTTGCACAAATTAGATATTTTTGAGGCTCAGTTGATATTAAAAAACAACCCAAAACTAGTTGATAAAGGTTTTCAGTGTTTTGTGCTCTGAATTCTCTGAGTAGGAGACTTGTCAGATTAAAATAATAACAGCTTACAAAACCCTTCACAGCTCTAAGTCTGTGAAAGACAATCTTTCCAGATAAGTATGAGCATAAGCCTGGAGATAGATAAATACAGAAAACCTGAATTCCCAAGTGCTCCTTGCCCCCTCTGCTATTCCTAGCAGTGCCTCCGTGCCTGTAGCTCACTGTTTCTTTGGGCTCTTTTAATCAACTGACTGAACGCTTTTACTTTGCCTTCAGTGCAAATACTGAATGTGCTGATCTCTGGCTCATAAAGAGCCTTGTGACTACTGAGGCAAGAATTCAAAGCTTGTGTTCTGTGTTACACTACAAAGAATGGGAAACTGTTCCTTCACTGGAACTCAGGAACATCATCTGTCTCATGAAAATGACTCTTTCCTGTGCGTTATATAATGAAAAATATTGTCATTTTCATTCTATTCAGGCAGGCACATAACTAACACTGAAATATTTCCATATCTTTAGTCCTGTCATATGCTAGAATATTGAGAAGAGGGAAACACTGTTATTCCACTTAGGTTTTAAATAAACATATTAAATGCAATGTGCTTTTGTATGGGTTTGGAGAAAAAAAAAAAGGAAAAAGGAGAATTGTCCAATATCCTTAATTCATAAAGCACTTTGTCTTTTCTTAGTGGTTAACATAAATTAGAGGTCGTGTTTAACTGTGTAACATGGCCTTTGATTAGAGATGTTCTGCTTCTCTGCATCAATAGAAATAATTCTTTCCTAACTAGAAAGAATTACCTAGAGTAAATGTTTTCAGGTTTCTTTTTGCCATAAATACTAAGCATCAGGTGTGCATGGATCACTGATGGCTGTGGACGTACCCAGTGAAACACAGGAGGGACAGCCCATGGCCCCAAAGCCACCCAGGACCTTCTTCATCCCCAGCTGTAAAAGGATGGGGGCTGCAAGAGCACTGTCCCTGTGTGCAAAGGAACACATCTTGCTCAGTCTCAGTAACCTAAATTCATCTCAGGCTCAAAAGAAGCTGTTTCAGTTTCTCTGCAACCACAACACATCTGAAGTCCAGGGAAGCTCCATTCCTGCAGCAGCTGATCTGTGGGAGCTGCAGGCGGGACTTGTGGAGTTACAAGGATGAGCTCTTTGTAGGCCCAGAGGGACAGGTTTAGCACATGTACAGGCTTCTCTCACACTGTCATGTCCAGCCCTGTGAGTTGTTTTCCTACAGTGCAGAACTTCAGCAGGAAATATATTGAATGTTTCTCACTGAACTCAACTCAGAGCATTTTGGGTAGAAATATCTCCTGGGGTTGAAGAGAGGGATCAGGGTGGGAAGAGCCATCTCTCTTCTTAGGGCAGTGTTTTATTGCTATAGGAAAGGCATTCCTTCCTTCTGCTTGTGTAATTTAAAGAAAAAGAAGAAAGGATGTTCATCACTACAGTTCAAAGGACATTTGGCCTTAGTGCATGTGAGAGGGCATGCAAGGTTGAGATCCACAGCAGGTTTGTGACCACATCTTAAAGTTAGGATCTGAAACTGTCTGCTAGGGAAAACAACCAGTCTGACCCGGGTCAGGTGCACAAGGGAAAAGCCCCAGGTTTTGAGCACAGTTTGTGAACCAGGACAGACGTGCTCATCCTGAGCCAATGAAATAATCATTTGTGGTGGGCGCGTGGGGCTGGAGTCACATCCAGGGTCTTCTGCAAGGGATCCTTAGAGCTTGGCTTTGCAAACAGAGCAGTGCCTTCCCTCAGCCCCTGCAGCCAACATAAACCTCATTAACAGCTTCAGCCTTAGGTAATGAAAATTGTAAATCTGTGATACTCCCCTGCCCGAAAAGGAGCTGCACTGGCTGAACAGAATTAATCAGTTCACTGCACTGAGAAATAGTTTAATCCTCCTGCAGTGGGGAAGGAGGAGGGAATGAACAAATATCTTCAGGGAGCAGGGCTGGCTTATAACTCATCAGCGAAAAAGAATGGCATTTAAAAGAATTTAATTTTCCAACTGTTGTAACGAAAAATACCCAACCCACCTATTTAACACACTTTGTTTAATATTGTTTCTTCTATCAGTGAGAAAAGCAATCTGTTGCCTACACAGAGAGATCCTCTGTAGCTCCCCATCCTCACAGACCTCTGCATCTTCTGAGAGCCAAAAGCAGATGTGCCATACCTGACACTTGCCATGGCCCCTGGCAGCCGAGGAGCCCAAGGCCAGCAGGGCTCAGCAGTGAGGGTTATCAGCACTAATGACATGGGGTGAGAGTACCCAGTTGTGATTGTGAGAAAGATAGCACAGCCTCACACACTAGAGGGCACAGGTAGTGGCAGAAAATAATTTTTGGAAAGTTTTTCCTCCATTTCAAAGCAGCAGAAGGTGGAATACTTACAGGTTTACAAAGTAGATTATTACGTAGAAGGTCTATTTTTGATACCTAAGTGATCATTATTGGTTGTGATCAGTCATAAGCCTCTGGCCTGCCCAGATGGCAGAGGAGAAGATGAAATTCAGTAAATTCATGACTGATCCACATTTGCTTGCCTGTTAAGTGCACATTTCTGTACAAACGTGCACATCAACTACTTGTGTATTCAGAAGAAAGCACAGGGGTAATTTTAAGAGACTATTTATGACTAAGCTGGCAATTATTCTGAACTCAAGGAAGTCTCCTGGTTTAACTCTTTACCAATGCTCTTTGCACTGATGAGAATGAAAGAACCTTAATGACTTGCAAACCTTTTGAATAAAATGAACATTTAACAGGCTGAGGAAGTTGTGAATCTCACTTTCAAACCTATGTTAAACTTTTCAGCATCACGCAGGAAACCTACAGGCTTCTCAAAAGTTGTTCTGTTAAACTACATGTGAGATTGAAAAAGGAGAATTGCTTTTTTATTTTTGAGTCTTTGAATTATATAAATTGTGGAAAAGGCATCTGCATGAGAGACAAGAAACAGGAATTTGCAAGGGAAACAACTGATGGAAATAACTTTCCAACAAGACACAGTGGGGGAAAAAAGATCACTGAGATCTCTGGACCAAGTTGTATATAAATTGTGCTTAGTCTGAGTTATTGCTGGTGACTTACATGTTAGGTCATATATCAAACTAGTAACTCAAATATTTATTAGTGATTCAAGTATCAGTAATATACTGTCTATTTAATCTATTGATTATTTGGATTACTCAGTTTTATATTCTGTCCTCTTAATACTTACTGTGTAATAACAAGTTAGAATATTTTTAAATGGTTCATTTAAGAAAAATGCCTTTTGAATTGGGTTATTTAAGAATTACAACAGCAGCTGACAAGTTATTCCAGAGAAATAATTTGAACTCATCTTGATGTAAATGAATTTTCAGGAAGTGTGTGTCATACATTACTTCACCAGTGCAAGGTAGTGCAAGATTAATGATGAGGACTGAAAAGGAATGTAGAGAGGAGGAGTAAGTAAGAGTGTCACCATTTTTCTCTTTCCATTAAGACAGATTATACTATAATATAAAATATAATTATACTTTTTATTCAATATTTATCTTTTACTGCATGGATCAAACTTTATCAGTACACTGTTTTTGAAGTGCCCTGCTCAGTTACTAAACTTGAGACTGGGGTTTGCCAGCAAAGGTGTCATTTGCCTTTAGTCCAATCGCTTTTGCGCAGAGCAAGACCAAGGATAACTCTGGGATGACTCTCCTAAGTTTTATTCCAATGAAGGAGGATATCTTGATGCTGTTTTGTCCTGCATGTAGCAGATACTACAGCAAGGGTGACTTTGTAGTTGCAGATTTGGTCTTCCCGGATCTCCAAACTGCAGCAGTAGCCTGAAAACAATGCCTATGGTGTGTAGAGATTCTCTCCCTCTCCTTCTCTCTCTCTCACTGTCTCTTACTGGGTTTTCTTCTTCTTTTAATCATTGTGATCTTTATCTTTTCTATCAACTTCTCCAAACCTAGGAAGGGATGATAGCTATATTATTTAAATTAATAAGGTCCTTTGTGGTTCAGCTGATTCAGCCAAGCTCGAGTCTGTTTTGCCAGTTGAGGCCAAGATCCTTCTAGCACTGTGGTTTCAATTCACCTCCGTTTTTGGTTTTAAACTTGTAGTTCTCCTCACAGCCCCACTCTGTATGAATTGTCTTCTACATCTATATCTACATTTCCTGAGCTAGAAAGCAAGGGAACTTAGACACTGTGGCTGTGCAAGTTTGACAAAGCATAGCTTATAAAGAATGACTTGTTTGTGGGGGAAAAAAACCTAGTGGTGGGTATTCAGGACTTTGTAAGTATCTAAAAGGCTGTATTTGGTCCAAATCAATCTCTCTTTTTGTTCTGATGCATCAGGGTAACCTTGCAGATGTGTATTGGAGTTCAAAACATGAGTGCAGGAAAAGCAGTGACTACTGGGGTTTGAGATATCTTTTGCTGCCTGTGATGTTCTTCACCTCACATCTCTTGCCCTGTCCTTGGCCAGAAAGTATTGAAGGTCTAGTCAATAAACTGAAAAACGTAAATGTACAGACAAACAGTTCAACTCCACAGGGCTACAAAACACAAGGATTTCTTTGTATACCATGAACATATTTCTGAGTCATTCCTGACTGAAATGTTTCTCTATAGACACCCCTCTTCTCCCTTGCTTTTCTTTATCTAGTTAGTTATACCTGTTGGGCATGAAAGTAAGATTGTTTCTTGTTTTCTTGGTACTACAGAACTGTTCTTTAGAGGATTCTTCCTCACAGAGTTTTTCTCCATTTTTAGTGTCAGAAGTCATTTTACCATTGACAGCAGCATCACTGGAATGATGGACTTTAACCCACAGCTCATACTCCTTTTGTAACTGAAACAGACTCTTTCTACAAGGGAATTAAAAAAATTTCATGGCTTTTCCAGCTTGTTTATATGACACAAAAAAATGGAGTTCTTCTTATCAGTTAAAGAGCATATGGAATGCAAGGATGTCAAGAATAAAGGTGAAGGGCATTAATATCTTCCTTAGGTATGGAGTCTACTAACACAAGATAAGCACTAGATTTTATTACATTTATATAGTTTTCCCATCATTTATTTTTAGCTTTTTTCATCCCCTATAAATTTTTGAACTGTAGGGCGTTTCAAATAAAGGCATTATTGTAGATTCTGATCTGAACTCTCACCTTAATGTTGGTTTTGTATGACTTCAGAATGAAAATTAATCAAAGAGAAAGAAACCCTCTGGTTTCCAAGAAAATGTGGTAAGTCTGGAAAGCTGTACACCTAGAACCATTTTGCTACCAGTGCAGATGGTGGAGATTAAATATTTTTATTTAGTAGTAGCAACTGTTAAAATGAGTACAGCCTGGGTAGAGCAAACAGTAACAATACAAATTGATGGATACCTAAAATTTTTTAAAATGAAATGCAGAAGGGTTGTGTTTAGGACCTTCTTCTCTCAGGACTATATCCAGCTCTGATATGTACAAATGTTAGTCACCATTGTACCGGGGCTTCTTACTTTTGATCTTCAGGGTACAGATGCAGGCTCTGCCTTCCAGAGTTGTGTAATGAGGTGCTCAGTAATTCTCAGGCCAAAAAAGGTCTGGGAAATCAGGAATATTGTCATCTCACCCCAGTTATAGGGGTGAGACACAATTATCTTAGAGCTCAAAGCTGGGGAAATTAAGGGTCACTGGAGACCAAAAGAAATTGGTAAGGTACAGAAATGAGAATGTTGATGGAAACACATACATTAAGAAGAATACAAAATACTGGCTCTGACATTGGTTATACAGAAATGGGAAAAGTAGTCAGGTTAGTAACTATACAGTCCATAAAGATGGAATTGATAAACACTTCTTGCCTCTGTTTGAGAGTATGTTTGAAGGTACTTGTTATTCTCCTCAGTTACTGCTAGAATTGACAGCAGCTACAATTAAAACCAATTATTTTTACAAACAAGATGAAGCAACTTGAATGCAGGAGTTTTTAAACTGTCAGCCAAGGAATTATCTTCAATAAGCCTTGGTTAGCAAGGAAGTTTCAGAAGATTGGCAGAATATTAATGTTGAATCGATATTGAAAAGTTACGTACAGGAGGCTGGGGTAATTTCAGGCCTAAGAAATAGTTTAATAGCCTATATAAGTTAAATAATAAAGTGGTTGACACATGACTCAATTAGTAAAGAATTATAAGGAAAAGAACAGAACAGAAACTAACATTGGTGTCTGGGAAACAGGACTGATAGCTGCAATGAGATATAATGAATTCCTTATGACTTCTGCCTTCTCAGTTGGACGGAAACTCAAAAATAGAGCTTAACATTGTGTCTGTAGTGTTATTTCTACTGCAAGCAGCACCCAACAAATGCTGCTGTGATTCTACTTGTGAAACCCTTGAGAAGCAAAGGGAGGTTACAATCCTTTCCTTCAGCCTTTAGAACATGCATTGGTGTTAAAAACAGTTTAGTGTGAAGATTTTTGGCCATATTTTTGTTTTCAGAGCAGGAAGACAATAAAAATTACTCAGAACCATCGAAAAAAAACCCCACCAAAACAAGTAAAGAAAATTATACATTTGTTAGTGATATGATAGTTCAGTGTGGCAGTGGGTCATACCAACACTGCAGGACCTCACTGGTGGAAAACCTCCTAATCTAAGCACCCCCTGGAAAACACAATGGTCTCTCCCCAAAACTGTGTAATTCCCTATGGCTGTAAGCTACCCCTAAATTCTACCCTTCCCTGCTCCCCGTTGGTTAAGGGGGTTTCTCTCCGCCTCCTGTTATCTGGCCCCAGATCGTCCCTAGAACTGGGGGCTCTCGGGGCCATCTTGCCCTCTTTCNCAATGAGATATAATGAATTCCTTATGACTTCTGCCTTCTCAGTTGGACGGAAACTCAAAAATAGAGCTTAACATTGTGTCTGTAGTGTTATTTCTACTGCAAGCAGCACCCAACAAATGCTGCTGTGATTCTACTTGTGAAACCCTTGAGAAGCAAAGGGAGGTTACAATCCTTTCCTTCAGCCTTTAGAACATGCATTGGTGTTAAAAACAGTTTAGTGTGAAGATTATTGGCCATATTTTTGTTTTCAGAGCAGGAAGACAATAAAAATTACTCAGAACCATCGAAAAAAACCCCACCAAAACAAGTAAAGAAAATTATACATTACAACCCACGGCTTTAGTTCAGTCGTTAAATAGGGGGATTTTTTTGCTGATAGTAAGACATATAATCAATTCTGCTGTATAAACAACTTGGAATAAATAAAATGCACATCTAACTTGCACTGGAGAAAGAAACATCCCTACTGCTAACCTACAGGTGACCTCAGTACTGGTAATTGCAGAAACTGGTATGAGCAAACATGGATAGAGGCTTCCTCACTGGAGGCGGATTTTCTTTGATAGATTCACCACAATAATGCTGAAACTTTTGTCTTTATTTGTTGTGTAGCCATCAGTTTTGGTGTTGAAACCATTTAACTGTTTCACTGCTTGCGTTCTCATTCTCTTAGAAAACAATTTCGATATAGAGCATGTCTATTTTTTCACGTACTTTTCTTGAAGTGGTTATGTTTGGTTGCAATATTTTTAGTAGAGAGGCTGTTTAATTTATGAAGAAATAAAATGTAAAATCCAAACAAGGAAAAATTTTCTGGCCCTGACTTTTTCCAACTTACCAGCTGATGCTTCTCAGTGGTTATTAGAGTAAGTAAAACCAGAAAAAATTAATGGTTTCCGATCTAATTCATAAAAAAAGCCAAATAAAGTATTTCCTGAAATACATGCATGTGCAAAAGTTAATTTCTCATTATTATAAAGGCTGAATCTTGACCTTTTTTTCCTCAAAAGTTTATCCAAAGTGAGGAAATAATAGACAATGCTGAAGCAGGTAAAAGAGATTATGAGAGCTGTGAAAAGGAGATATGAAAGCCAAGATGAGCCATAAAAGTCTAAGAGGGATAATGTAATACTAAGGCCAAGTCACAGTTTGGTCTTTTCTGAATGTGGCAAATATTTGGCCAAGAAAATAAACTCAGAGAAGGGTACCATTAATTTGAAAGACTTTCAGTACACCTGCTAGCTGGTCTCTTCCAGCCCTTGGAGAAGTGAGGGTAGTTGGAAATTTTGACCTACTGTTATACAACGTATCAAAGCATATATTTTTCCCCTGCCATTAAAAGTGACTTGAGAGCTCTCCGCCACTTGCTGCTGCTTTGTTGGGACAGGTTATGTGGCAGTTGTATAATTAAGCATCACTTCTGCGTACTTTTCAAGCCGTAGACTGGGCTGAATTGGAGCCAGCCTGCAGAAAGCTGCTGCCCTGTCACAAAGACCTTTAGCAGGTTGTCTGGCTAAGGGAACATCTCATTAAAATGCTGCATTGCAGGTAATGCAACCAGGCCAAAACCTGGTTTGTAAATCCACCAGGTCCGGGCAGGGGCTTGCTTTCTAAGTGCTTTACTTTTCTCTATCTGTAGTGGTAGTGATTATGTTGTATCCTAAATCTAGGACTGAGCTTTTTGTACCTCCTAGGTGGGTGGCCATGGCTTGCTCTCCCGCCTCATGCCAGTGCTTGGACTGCAGGGTTGGAGTACCAGCCTCTCCTTCCTTGTACTCTAAAACATCTTCTGACACTCCTAAGCCAAGGCAGAGGAGCTCTGGACTGAGGGAAGAAAAAATTACACTTGTTAAGCCTGACATAAGATTTTCTGATTAATGGAATTGCAATTGGGCTAGATATAAGACAGTTGTTGTTATTAAATAATTCTGCTTATTTGCTCATGAAAATGAACTGCATGCAGCATGGGGCTCTAGAGGCTGCCTGACCATACTGGATGAAAGATCTGTTGTGAGCTTTGCATTTGTTTGGTGGGCAGCCAACACAAGAATTGTTTTAACTGGACCTATCCATAAAATGTGTTAATTTTCTAACAAGAAGATTTTTCTGAGGTCTTAAGGTATAAAGAAAACAGAATAAAAATCCTACAAATAAAATTTAATAAATTTATGATTTTATGTCTTTTTTTCTTTCTTTCAATACAGTTCACAGAAACTCTGGTTCCCGCCCCTAGATCAGATTTTGCCTTCTGATTGTTCTTTCCTCACATAAATGTCCTTCACTTCTCTCAGACACAACAGCAATTCCTGTAGGTTGTCTCCTGTCAGTGCAGACAATGCCTGGGCAGGCAGATCGGGGCTGTTAGAGGAAAACAGAGATTTTCAAGTGTCATGGCAAGTTCCAGGCTCAGAATTTCCCAGCTACTTTTTCCTTCCTCCTGCTGTTATGGAACTCTTTGCAGCCTCTGGGAAAGGTATGACAGCATTTTAATAGAGATTTTGAAAGAATAAATTAGCAAGAGAACTATGACTGGCATTTGTATGCTGAGACGCCATGAGCTCTAACCTCCCCCTGGTGAAAAATTCAGCTGAAGCCAATTTTGATTTTTTTTTAAACAGCTTAAAAAGCTTGTTTTCATTGTCAATGTACACTTACTCATGATCAATTTATGGTCAGCTTTCTCTACCATAATTATCTTTAAAATTACATAGCCTTTTTCTCATCTTGTCTTTACTTCATTGATGTATTTATAGCGATATAACATTTTAGGACTTGCAGCTGTGGTTTTATAAGGTTAAACAAAACCTGTTGATTTCTCTCAGGAATTAGGTGCTTATTACTCTGAACATGTTGTTATCTATTTCTATGCCTTATACTGATTTCAGTTCATCTCTCTTCAACATCAGTGGACAGGATTACATATGGTGCAACAAATGAAGTTTTACTGGTGCCTTGTAAAATGGCTTTAAGAACTTCCTGTCTCTATGGAAAATACTTTGCCTGATAAAAAAATTACAATTGCGTTTTCCATGTCTACATCACATTGATAGCTTGTAGTCATCTCATGATTGACTGATACTCCTACTTCTCATTCATTGTCACTGACACACTGGAAGCCCATGGTCTGTGGCAAGAAAATGCCTATTTCTGTCCCCTACGGACGTGACCATAGGATTTTTAACATTACACACCTTTTCAAGGTCCTACAATACCATCACGTGCTTTTCTACGTTAATCCATTTCTACACCATGTTGACTGTACTTCCTATCTTGTGCCCTTTGGAAATGACACATATTATTTTCTTTTTGAGGTGCAGAAAATGCAATTTTTTTAAAAGGAAGCTCCATTTCTTTGAGTGAAGAAATACCTTGAAAGCTAAACTTACCTGAAATAATTGGACATATCCTTTTAAGTGCCAAGTTTAGTAATAAAGACTAAATTTTACAGTTCTGCGTTATAAATCTTAAAAAATTAATTTCTCAAATATATGTAGTTCATCAAAAAGTGTGTCATGAAAAGCTATCTGAAGGATGAATGACTTCAACAGGAGCTTTCTGTTAATTACAGCTTTATGATTATAATGAAGAACCTTATCTCTTTTAAGGTTACTTAAATCTCAGTTGTGAACAACAACATCAGATTTTCAGACATCAGCCTGAAGTTTTTCTATATGGTGAAAAAAAATTAAATCAAATTAACATACTTAATTATTTCTAATGAGAATCGGGAACTAGATAACTCCATGCAAGATAATTGGGTGTTTTAATTGTTTGACTAGATTGAGCTAGGAGAGGGGTAACCCTGTAATGCTAATGTTTGTACTTCATGAAGCTCAGTACTGTGTTTTATCTCTTTAGTACTTTTGATGTCATACCAGTTTTAGCTCTGTGATAAAATATTTTCTACAATTTTCATTGAAATACGCAGTGAAAAAAAAAGAAACTTATTTTGCTGCATCTCAATTGACATGTTTCAAAGATGTAGAAGTGATTTAAGAAAACTTACGTTGAGAACAAATCCTTCAGCAAGGGTTTTTGACTGTCCTCAGAAGGCCCCTTGGCTTGTTGAGAGACTTTTTACCTTGTCTCTCCTTCTTAGGGTTAATTATGGTTATTTTCCTTGAGTGAAAAAGAGGTTTTACCAGCTGTCCTGTTTCTACTCATCCATAGAATAGAGCAAGAATGGGTTGCAGAGCAGATGTATTTCAGCTGGGGCAATGGGATTGCAAGAGCTGATGCAATCTTGTATGGTTTTATAGGTTTTATAGGGTTTTATGGGGTTATCCCGGCCCAGCTCTCTGCATCTGGAACTTGCTCACCACCACACTGTGTGTGGGCCTCCTGTAGCTCCTTCAGGAACCCGGATCAGAGCCATCTGTGCTAAGTCCTTCCCCATCTGTTACCAAGTCATCACCCTGGCTGCTTTCTGCTGCACTGATAGATTGGATTTGCTCCATTCTGTAGGGGAAGATATTCTATGGCTTGTTGGGAGGAGCTTTGTTTCCTGTGGTGAGGAGCTTGTTAATGTTACATGACCTGGTGAGGGAATGTTTGATGGAGATGGGATTAGGCTCAGTTTACTGGAGGAAGAAGAAAGCTTTGCCTACGTGACAGTAAGAGGGGAAAATCCACTGGGATCAAAAATAAACTGTCATGGCCCTCAGAGAAAGGGGACATGGGCTGTCCAGGCTGGCAGCGCTCTGCCTGGAAGAGGTGTACACAGAATAGTTTTCCATCTCCTGTCTCTTACATGATAAAAATGTTTTTTGTAAGGGCCATTCAACTATGGATCTGTTTGCTTTGTGCCCTAGTAACTGTTCCTGCACTCTACACAAGATCATTGCTCCTCTTACATAGGCAGCTCCCTATTCCCAACAATTGCCGTTGCAAGAAGGAGAGACTGGAGCTAAGCTTTAATATTTATTATGCTGTTTTCCTGAATGTATTTTCTTAACTCTTAGATAACTCTTTTTTAAACTTAAGTGACAAATAATATCATCACAAATACAACAATAAAAATAACACGTAGGAAGAAGATACCACAATACTTGCAATGCAAGTAGATATAAATAAAACCCAAACACCCAAGCAATAAATACGAAATGTAATTAAAACCTTTCTTATTCTGGGAAAGCACATTCTTCTCCAGAACTTTTCCCATAGTCTCAATGATTATGTTTGAATTTTTGTCTTGTGCCTTTAATAGCAACCTCTGGTTTCATGAAAGCAGTCACGCACAGTGCAGTGAAGGAGCACAGTCACACACTTGCTCTCTGCTTTGTGGGCAAGGACATAATGCTTCTAAAACCAGATGCTGCTGTGACTGCAGTGCAAAAGTGGCAGGTTCCTGGGGTGGTAACTGGGATGAGGGTGGAATTACGAAAGTGGCAGCCTAAGGCAGCTTTGTGGCCACTGCAGCTTCCTGGTCAAACCCTGAAGGGTAAAGGGTGATCCTACAGCTTTGTCAAGGGCTGCAGAGGCATTTAGCAGCAGGAGAAAAAGAGATGAACTCTGGCATCACGGGGTGTATCTTCTGGTCATTGCAGTGTTGTCTGCCTGTTCCTGTCTCTCAGTCTCTGCTAAGGTTAGGTCTTGTTTTCCTTACCTATCTTGTCCTAGTCACTTTTTCTTGTCCCAGTCTTTTTTGCAGTCACTCTTTGTACCCCCATTGGGAATTCTAAATACTGTCCTTTCTTACTCTTCGTATCCAAAGTTGCAGGC
Source organism: Pardalotus punctatus (assembly GCA_013400915.1). Taxonomy (NCBI): domain Eukaryota; kingdom Metazoa; phylum Chordata; class Aves; order Passeriformes; family Pardalotidae; genus Pardalotus; species Pardalotus punctatus. The sequence continues at coordinate 961,963 of VZTX01011308.1, forward strand.
ACTGTTACAGCTATCTGAAATTTCTTGTGTTAGCAATCTTTCCTTTTTCTAGACACTGAGTTTGTTTTTTGCTAGGCTCACTAGATGTAGAGGAGTCCAAACTAGACAATTCAATCATCTTTAGTGGCTGAAACTCTGTACATGAATCTCATTCTCAACACTGACTTGTCAATAAAGTTTCATACTTGATTAATAATTGCTTGTTTCACAAGGCATAAAGACAGAATTCTTCCTTTGCTCTTATGAGAAAAACACATCTGAGTTAGCTTGTGAAAAGCACAAAATATTTTTGGCATGCCCCACAGATGAGATTTGGATGACATTTAAAAGTCTCTGCTGCTGAGATTAATTGGCCAATGTTCCTGGAAGGTTGTCACTGGCACCTTCGTTTTCAGTCTAGCATTGTCCTGCAAGATTAATTTGAGTGACCTGCGCTGCTGCAAGCAATTCCTCCTTGAATTAGCCAATTTTGAATAGAGCAATGAACTTTGCAAGAAGGCCTTGAGCCTTTGTATATGTTAATAATGTTCTAACACCTGCCAGTTGCTTAATTTCCAAAGGGAGGAGTGCTCTCACCAGCTCTCAGGCTCGTAATCATCATTCTACATGCTGCACTCCAAACAAAAGCACTCTGCTGTCGCACTCTGACATCTAATGGGAATGATTGCTCTCCTACCAAAGGAGAAGAATTGCTAAGCAGCACCAAGGCAGCAATTACAGAAGTAAAAGCAGACATTTCCCTGCTGGTGCTGTGAGAAGGTGCCAGTGGGTTTGTAAGGAATGGAACTCAACCCTGGGCAGGTGAGGTGCAGGCTGATCATTCTGTATTTGCTGAAAACTTCCTGGAGGATTTATGGTTTATCTAATCTCCTACCCAATCATTTTCAGACCTGAATTTCCATTTTATATGTTATGTAGTCTCTTACACAATCATCTTCTGACCAGATTTTGCATTTCCTTAATTTCTAGCACCTGCAGGTGCGACAGTGTGGATTTTGCTGTGTTGGCATAAGAGATGATGTTGTGACAGGCAGTGGAAAAGGCTTTCAAAACAGTTGAGGCTCTGCTAATGTCTTGTGCCCTGGACAGACATTGCCTTAACTGAAGTGTCAGAGGATGTGAACTCAAAGAAATATTTGGGGAAAAAAGACTAGTAAATGTCAGGACTGCCGGAAGGTCACATAGATTTTCAGCTGAAATGACCAGAGCATGTCCTAGGCCAAGGTTCAGCCTGTTCAGCTGCCTGGTGTTCAAGGCCTCATCTGCTGAGCTCAGCCAAGTGATTTTTGGCTCACTTTTACTGAGGAAATTGTCAAGGTGCCATGAAGTTGTGCATTCACATATTAATAAACATGAAAAATAGAGACCAAACTGGAAATGCTGAAACACTAAAAATCAGTGCCTTAAGGATCCAAAGAGAAAAGTATCCATTAGAAGATATAGAACCCTAAGGGAGAGGCAGAGATGTAGAAGATGCAAATGCAGTGGAATGTAGAGGAGCAATAAAAGGTGCAGTAGAGGGTGACCACCCTCTCTGCCTGACCAGCAGTGATTCATGGGGGGTTCACTGGGATGGGAAGTCTGGTAAAGCTCAGCCTCATAACATGTCACTCCTAGATGTTTGTTCAGCTTATTAGGCAGTAAATAACTGCTTTTCACTCCAAAGTTGCATTCATTTTTCCTGCAGAATATCTTTATATGGAAAAAAGATGCTCTTTCTACCCTAAATGTGACTGATGGCTGTTTTACAACAGAAGTTGTAGCAGAACTTGGACTAAAAAGAAATGAAAATATTCTATATGGACTTTTTATTTTTACTTTCTGATAGAAATTTTAGAGTGTGAGGATAAAAATCTAGTTCAGCCGGAAGTCAGGACAATGTCCAACCTCTTGTGCAACTTAGAATTTAGGTGACACTTTGCTGCTCACCGCACATGGGCAGGACTGGCATCCTCAGAGAAAGGTGCCTCATCCACACATCACAGGGGATTTAGCTTTGTCCAGCTGGGGCAGGGTGTGATATGCCTGATAACAGAGACTTGTCCTTGTTCTGACATTGATAATGTCCATATCCCTCCCTAATCCTAAGAAACATGCTCTAAATGCCTCTGTTGTTTTTTTTTTTCTCTCTGAAATCTCTTTTGTAATTCCATTTCTTTTTTGGTCAGTTTTTTGAGGAAGGGAGCAAACGAGGGGAATCATGATGACCAGTTTAGCAGCTTTATAAATAAATGGAAACTCTGGTATGAGAGTTAAGCTCTGCTATTTAAAAAAGAATACACAACAGCAGGGCAGATTTGAAATTTGCAATTTTCCTGGAGGTGGAAATAAATAACTAGATCCATGGTGCATAGCTTCTATTCAGAAGTTGATGTTTCAACCATAAAAAAGTAATAAAGTGTGCTAGCAAAAGGATATGCCATGTCACATCTAACCAATTCATACACTATAACAGTTATGCTAGTGACACATCATTTCTAGACCCATTTATATGGATGTTGGCATACTTAGGAGTATAGGCTTGTGTGCTTGAACGAGGCAGTGGTTTTCTTCAGTCAACTTTTTTTTCACTCAAATTTTGGGCATTACAAAATAGAGAAGATACAAGTTTGTTCTTCCTTTTCTGCAAGAAAGGATAAAGCAGAAATGCAGAGTTGTAAATAGGAGTACAACATTCATGGGAATATTGTCCTTGGAGAAGCTCCTTCAGTAGGATAGTCAGAAGAAGACAACTACTTGTTCAAGTTAATCAGGAAAAGTTGTAATCATCAGGAGAGCTATTTAAAGCACAGAGTGCATATCATGCTTCATGTGATAGTAAACTCTCTGCAGCATATGGATTGAATTTAATCAGAACTGGTTCTCACCTGCTAGACTCGAGGTTTGAAGGCTGTAATAACTGTGCTTTAGCTTAGGTGAAGCAAATAAGAGTTTTATTTGTTCTCTAAACAAAAAAAACTGTGCCATGTCATAGAAAGTGTCAACACTTTTATAATCTAATATTTTTAAAGAAAGTTTCCTAAAATGTTTCCTCTTAATGAAGCAAATCTAAGTATCTTCCTGGGGAAGACAACGTTCTACAAAATCTTACATCAGAAGATGTGACAATGTGTGAAGAGAATTGCAGATTGGACATGGAGGATTTCTGACAGCAGCTTAGCCCTAGCCATAATTTGGAGCAAAATTATGCATGGACAGGTTTTGCACTTTAACCAAGGATTTCTTGTTTGACACTGGGCAGGTCCTTTAATTTCTGTGAGGTGGACTGCTGCTATCTAATTTTGAATTGCCTAAGAGACCTGACATTCTAGTGCTCCTGGACAGGCACTGAAAAGAGCATGGGACCAGCCAAGGGCAATAAAACTTGTGTATCTCCGTAGGTGCTCCGTGGAGCTGTGGCTGTTGGATTTACAACACTTTGGTCCTTGACATGCACCTGGATGAGCTTGAGCTTTCTCCATGTCACTTCTCTGTCTACCGGGATAGTTACTTTAATTCTGTATTTTTATTTCTGTCCCATTCCTTTAGTTCACCAGATGTTAAGACCGTTACCTTGTTCTTCCTGAACTCTTAAAGCAACAGGATGTTGAAATGCTGTCTCTATGCTAATGCAAATACCTGTACACTATAAATAAACATCTAAGTACTAGCTAAAGACAAAAATCCCAGCTTTTTGCTAGTCACATTCATATTTTTACTACTGCCTATTGAGTATTCTATTATCTGAAAAGGCAATGATCCTGTTCAGGGCAGCCTTGTCACTTGTACAGAAATAAAGAAGTGAAAATTCTTGCAACTCTGAGCAGGTTTTTTTTCTATCAATTAGTTAACTCTCAGGAAGTCATAGCTGCTAAGGAGATATTAATAGCAGTGATCAAAGAGAGAGATCACAAATGTCAAAATTTCCAGCTGAAGACATAATTACCCTAAAAAGCCTTTTATGTAACTTTTTGCCGCATCTGCTGGAATTTATGAATCACAAAAGAGAAACTAATCATCCTGAGAAAGAAATTAAAATGCATAGGTCTTCTTATATTTTATGCAAACAGAAGATTCGTTATGTTTGGCTTAAGTACAGATTATTATTTTTTAAGTTAAGTAGTTTGTAAAATTGGTGAAACTAAAGTTTTCAGGGGACAGACATTCAACGTCCCAGAAAGAAGTGGTGACCAGCTGTTGGCTTGCCTACAAGCAAGTTGCCATGGAAACAAGATCACCTTCCTTCTAAATGGATGGTGTTGAATATTCAATATTTGTAAGATATCTTTGATATTACAAGTAATGAAGTTAGAATGCCAGAAGGGATCTTTAATCCATTTTATCTGGGTGCTGAATTTTTCCTCATATGCCCCTTATTAACCATTAATTCACATCTATCTAAAGTATATTCCCCAGAAAAGCATATTGTATTGACCTGAAGAATGTGTGCTTAATATCTTATCTGAATTTGAGCCTGGCTTCAGTTTAGTCAGTGGTTCTTGATGTGCATTTATCTCCTAGATTAGATATCCCCTAATATCTATGAAAGTTTCTTGTCTGCTGTGGTCAAGAAACCATCCAAACTTCCCTTTCTTAAACCTTATCTTCTACAGTAAGATGTTTAATCTTTTAACAAGTTCTATGGATTGCTTCCAGTATCGAAGAAATATGGGCTAGATGTGGGGATTAAGAAATAAATCTTTCCCCTGGTTTTGTGTCTGCAAGCTGAAAGGGGGGGAAACCCAACATCACCTGTTTTGTTCTATGTTGCACTGTTTCCCCACAGAAGAGTGGTCCCTGATTATGTGACAAATGCACTAAGAAGTGATTTAGGATTGGGGGCCATTTCAGCTGAATGTGCTTTCAGAGCAGCTGTAATTACGATTTTCCTTTGAAGCTATACAGTGAGACCCCAGCACTCCAGCTCCTGGCTCCACAACCAGCATAGTGCTCTCATCCTGCTCCTCTTCCACTCATTGTGGCTCTCAAAAATGCAAGATCAGGGGCTCCCACAGTGCCCTGGAGAGCTGTGCTGTGGGGCTGCCACCACAGGATCCATATCTCTAGGTGAGCCTCAATATCGTGATTTATGGCTACAAGTGAGGCTACACCAAGCAGGTAGATTTGTGATCAGTTTTCCTGTGGTCCCTCTAAAAGACTCTGTGACCTGGATTTCCCCTCTGTGCCTGCTCTTGCTGCTTCAGAAGCTGAGTATTGCAGTGTGCATTAGTATTAATCCCAAGTGTTTAATATGTCTAAAGTTAATATAGCAAATGGATCCATAAGTGGAAAATTTAGCTACAATGAAAGATTTCACACATCCAAGGATTTCAATGTTTTAAGCAAAATGTCTTCAGCATTGGATATTTCTTGCTTTTTAGAAAACAAGAAGCATTTAAAAATATTTGAAGCTCATAAAATTTTTCAGTTTTGCAATATGAGAAAAGTGTGAAGATAAAATTACACATGTTCCACCCCCTATTTTTTTATGATTTCCATCCAATTTAAAATGTGTTGTTTATATAATTTTCATTATTGCTTTTAGTTCTGTTGAATTTAATACCATAGCCCCATTTTTCCTCATCTAGTCATAGAGACCAAGTTGGACCGGATTGTAGCCAAAAATGTGCCAATTTCTTTATGCAATTTTTATGCCTTGAGAAACAATCATACATTTTAACTGAACTACAATCACCTAAATTAATCAGAAAAACCTATGCAAAAAAAAAAGAGAAAAAATCACCACCACACATAATAGGACAATTGCCATGTTACAGAGAGAAACTGTTCTGAAAACTGTATTTACCAACTTAATTTCTTCTGCTCAGTGGCAGCTCACATGGCACCCAGGACAGCTCTAGCTTTTGTTCTGGCTCTACCCTCCATGCTTGCTCCCTGCTTAACAAGGACAGATGGAAAATTAGCAATGGGCTGTTTTGGAAGATTGTCCATCTACTCATCTTTCCGAGCATGAGGAAATGACAGCAATATCTTTTTCACCAGAATGGTGAAGGTTTTCCACAGGAGTACACTCACACGTACTTTTGGAAAGGAATTTCCGTTGGCCTGGGAAAAACAAATTAATATGTAGCTCTATCAGCCTCTGTCTTGAGAGCTCATATTTACTTTCACACAGTTTTTCTTGCTGCATTAGGGGAAAAATTATGCATTTCACTCCCTTTTCCAAATACGAGATTTTTCCAATGACTACAAAAGGCTATGAGGATATTAGCACACTAGCTAATTAAGTTTATTTTGCATTCTTAACATTTAGCTATGCATAAGGGAGCTATACAGGGAATTTGAAGAATCAGGTATTTTGGAGGAGATTAGGCCTTAAGAACATCAGAAATTAAAAGCTTTAAGTCTTTTTGCAAGCATGCATATTTCAAGGATATTTTGAGGAGCTGTTGTCCTCAGAGGTAGCGACAGCCTCATGTACCCTGGAGGTTGCTGCCTGGCTGAGGAAGTCTAAATCTGTAACTCTGCATCACTTAATGAACAGCACTGATGGAGCTTAGAAGGGAACTTGAATTCCAGCTAGATGTAATTATCGCTATTATTATTATTTTATGTTCACATGCCTTCTCAGACAGGGATCTTGCTGTTTAGCTTGAAGTTTTCCTCAGTCCCATTACAAAATGAAATACCAAACCCACCTAAACAGTCAGTCACTCATTTAAGGTGGTTTGCTCTCCTGTATGTCATTGGAAAAAAAGCTTGAAAAAAGAAAAAAGAAAAGAAAGTTGCATATGCTGTAAGATAGGGCACTCCACCCCAGCCCTGCAGCAAATCACAGCATGTCAGACCATCAGGCTCAGCTGCTGTTTCTGTGCAATTACACTGTTTAAATTTGCCCTCACCTTAAAAAGGTGTTCAAACAAAGCAGTCCTCTGTGACCCAGAACATGTTAGTGACTGCTGTATCTCTGTCAATGTAAATAATTGCCATTCTTTCTTCAGTAAACCCAGATTGCTCTGCAAGTTCAGGCCCTTTGCTTTGTAATACGGATTCATTTTCTGCAGTGTGAATATAAAATTCTCCAAGCTGGCAGCAGTGTGATTGCTCTGTTAATTATGTACAATCAGTCTTACTGTCAATCCACCATAAAAATACAGACCTCTGCATGCTCCAGAGTGGTGTAATTCAAGGGAATGGAGGTTATTTGCTGTGTACATAGTGTGAATGCATGTATCACAGAAGGTAGCTATATAAATATGTATATATAAGGGTATGTAAACTATTATAAGGGTATGTATATGCACTCACATATAAATAATTTCTATTTATCTGGAGCTAATGTGACAAAAACTGCAGCAAATCATACCCTGCAGATTTAATTTTCATTCATTTTGCTGTGCTCCATGGTATCTCAATTAACTGTGGATTCAGAGGTAATTCATTCTTCCACTTTCAGTGTTACCAGGGTGAGACATCTCTCAGAGCCATCTCATTGCCTAATAAATTTCACTGCTCTTAACTATGAGCATTGACTTGTCTGGACAACCTGTAAAAAGAATGTTTCTTTTGTGGTTGCTCTACAAGATGAAGGAGTTCTTTGAAAAATCAGTGAAGGAATAATTTTCCTAATATTTTCAAACAAATAATAATTAAAATATCAATGTTTACCCCATCTGAAATTGAAGAAAAAGCTAAAATCTCACAAATTGTTTCCAAACAGAAATCCAAATGAAAAATGAATTGGTTTTTTGAAAACACAGGAATTTAATGTTTAAAAATCTCTGAATTGTGTACTTATATTTCATTTAATTTTAAAATACTGTTTTCAAGAAGGGATTAATTTAGAAAACTTGAATGGTGTACTTCCAAAATGTTAAAATTTGTTGAAACTGGGTATAGGCTACAAGAATTTACTGCTTTAAAAACAGATCACTTGGCAGTGAAAAGAGATATTTTCCTTTAGAGTTACCTTTTTTTTTTTTTTTTTAATTAAAAAGGCCTTCCTGGGAAAAAAAAAAAGTTCTGGCTCACAGTCTGGGTCTTCTCTGGTATATAAATTCAGCATCAATATATAAGTTGGATTTTGTGCCCCAAACCTGCTCCTTTATATTCCATGTGGAGGACTCATCTTTTGTTCTATTTTATTTTAGCACATGTAGACGACGAAGAAGTCATGCTGGCCGTACCAATACCTTTGGGACAGAGAGGACATGAGGCAGAGGTAAGTTGAGATCAGCTCCATGTTTTTCCAGATTTTCCATGTTGTGACACAGAGCACGGGAGGTGGGCAGGGAGGGAGAGGGGCTCTGTGTCTGATGCTGCGCCCAGGGCAGAAAGGGAGGGGAGGTTTGTGGGGTCACAGGTAGGGAGCACCTGGCTTTTCAAAGCACAGCTTTTCCTCTCAGAGGAAAGAGGCAGCAGTGTCTTCTGTCTGACTCCCCAGAATGTGCTCATCCTCCCAGCCCGCGGAGCATGAGGTGAATAGTGCACACTTCAGCCTCTCTGCTCTCCTCCCAGCCCCATAAATACTTCCTGCATTTAAGCTGTTCTCTGCTTACTGTCACAACAAATAATTATAAGAATTCATAATGTGTTTCTGTAGCCCTGGAGCTGTGATTGCCTATGCATTGATGGTATAACTCAGTGGTTAACAAAAGCTGCCTTTGCCAGGCTGTGTGCACTGTGCTGCTCCCGGGAAAGGCTCAGTCATCACCATTTTATTGCTCACATCCCAAAGCTAAGTGAAGAGGAATCTTCTAATTCTCAGAGAGGTGAATTTCCATCATAACTCTGATACCCTAATGCTACACTTCATCTAGCAGCCAGCACTTAGCAGAGCACCCTGGGGACAGTGAAGGGAGGGCTGGGGAAAGCAGACATGAAGGATTTCACATTCTGTGTCATCACTGTAAGGCTGTTTATCACAATTTTTGCATGAAAATGTTGTTTGGCAGCCATCCCGCCCCTCCTCCAAACTGCCAATAGTTGTATGAGTTGTATGGGTGAGGGGAAGACAAGGTAATTTATAATATCACTTTTAATGCTAACTCTTTTATTAAGGTGTCAGCTCTGGGAAAAGCTTTATGAGCAGGGTGAGTTAAGGTGCATGTGCTGTACTTCTCACGATTAAAGTGTTACACTGGTGGATGAAAGGCTGAATGTGAGCTGGCAAGGTGCACTTGCAGCCCACAAAGCCAGCCATTATCTTGGGCTGCATCAAAAGCGTTGTGGGCAGCAGGTTGAGGAAGGGGTCCTGCCCCTCTGCTCTGCCCACCTGGAGGAATGTGTTCAGTTCTGGATCCTCAGCACAGGAAAGACATGGACGTGAGCCCAAAGGAGGCCAGCTCAGAGGGCTGGAGCACCTCTTTGTGAGAAAAGCCTGAGAGAGTTGGGGTGGTTCAGCCTGGACAAGAGAAGGCTCCAGGCACAACTTATTGTGGCCTTACAGCACTTAAAGAGTGCATAAGAAAGATGAGGACAGACTTTTTAGCAGGACCTGTTGCATTGGGACAAGGCATAATGGTCTTAAACCAAAAGATGGTCAATTTAGGTCAGATATAGGGAAGAATTTCTTTGCAATGAACTGGGGAAACAAGGAACATGAGGAGCAGGTTGTCCAAAGAGGTGACGGTTGCCCCATCCCTGGGAACTTTCAAGGTCAGGTTGGATGGGGCTCTGAACAACCTGATCTAGTGGAAGATGTCCCTGCCCATGGCCAGTGGGTTGGACTACATGACTTTTAAAGGTCCTTTCCAACCCAAACTCTTCTATGATTCTGTGAGAAACCCCCTCATGCTGGTCACACTCTGCTCAGTAACAGGAATGTGACTGTACTGAAGCTCCAGGCGAAGCTGAATGTAGGAACCCTTGAGCAGCAGGCAGGATGAAGCAGCCCAGACTCAGATGTGTTTAGGAATGAGCACTGTGTGAGCTGCCTGGCTGAAGGACAACAAAAGTAGGAAAAGAGCTTTGGGGAAGAAAAAGTGCAAGCAGCATCAGGATTCAAAGTTGTGCAAGGCTAAGAAAAATGATCCATCATTACTGAAATAACAGGACTTGTGCTTTCCTCCTTGGTGCTTTTGGTTTCAGTGATTATGGTCAAGAACCAAGCCCTGGGTAGAGCTTGAATGCAACTTCTTTGGATTCTTGGCTGGCCTAGAGTTTAAGTATGAATCAAACACATCCAGAGCGTATTACATTTTGAAAGGAACAAACCAAAACCAATGGTGCAGACAGACATATATTAAAAAGATAATTATTCTAATGTAACAAGAGCTTGGTTAGTTGTCCAGTTTTTGGCTGGGATAGAGTTAATTTTCTTCCTAGTAGAAGGTACAGTGCTGTGGTTTGGGTTCAGTATGAGAATAATGTTGATAACACTTTGTTGTATTGATTGTTAATAAGTAGTGCTTGTTCCAAAAGAAGAAATTTTCAGCTTCCCATCCTCTGACAGTGAGGGGATGCACAAGAATCCATGAGGGGGCACGGCCAGGGCATGTGCATCACTTGTTCTTCTTGGGGTTTATTCCTTTTTCTTTGTTGTTTTCCTTTTCATTACATTATTATAATAATTATTATTACTATTTTATTTTATTGCAATTCTATTATTAAACTTGTCCTGTCTCAACCCCTGGGTTTTACCTTTTTTTCTGATTCTTCTCCCCATCCTGCCAAGCTGGTGATGCCTAAAAGCAGGCTACCTGAAACAGAGGCCGAGACAAATTAGGAGTATAAAAAGTGGACAAATTTATTCAAGGCCTTCAAGGTACATTCGGGCAAGAAGAATCCCCCTCGTGGGACTACACCCAAAATGGACCCTGAGTCACGAGCCCTTCATCTTTTATAAGTTCTGTCCCACTGGCACATTGGCCCCTAATTCTCCAATCATCCCTTAGGTGATGATGTTAACCACCCCAGGCCCGCTCACCCCATTTCACTGTTGTTTACATATTTTTGGGCCCTAGGGCAACAAATGTGTCCTTGGCTTTTCTGTTCAGAGGGATTGTTTTGGCTAAAGGTGCTGGGAACAGAGGTTTTTAGCAGTTTATAAGAAGCACAGAACTACTCCAAATTACAGATACATGAAGAGTAAAACACCAGAAATTATTAAGGCATCACTGGAGCAAGCAGCCGTGTGGTACTTCATTACTGGCTGGGGTTAAAACTCAACATTAGGATCTAGAGAAATGCAGAGAGCTGCTGTATGTCCATATGTTACTTCACATTAAACAGTTGGAGCTCTTTTTATATTGTCATAAAAACATTGTCATGTCTTTTCTGTTTATACATTCTTCTTACAAATCCTCACTCAAATGTTTGAACACACCTCAGATAGTTTCTCAGTTATATCTTATTTGCTTTCTGTGCCCATGCCTTTCCCTGAAGGACTCACTGAAGTTTCAGACCGAGCTCCACAGGAAGTAAAAATCCTGATTTCTCCTTAACACCCACTCATTACTCATCTAAGGAGGTGCTGAATGGTTGAGATGACAATTATATCCGACCATGACCAAATGGCCAGAAAGGTAATGTACCATGCTCTGAGATTTGATTACTGAGCTGAAAGGGCAGAAGATGATGTCCTTAAAATTTAGTATAAAAAGAAAATAGAAAACCACAAAAAAATCCTAAACAAAAAAAGTCTCCAGACCTCCTTTTCCTGATTTTCCAGTAGGATGAGAACTGAGCAAGGAAACATAAAACTGCCCCTACAAAAGAAACATGTGAAATAGGTTATCTGGCAGTATTTACACAGGACTCTTTCACAGCTGAGTGCAATACACCTAGAGTAGAACTGTCATTTCCTCCTCCTCTGGCCAACCTCAGGTCTTCCCTCTGCTTCCCCTGTTGCTGTTGTGCACCTTCAGATCAGAACATTTATTTATCCCAAACAGAAATGACATCCCTAACCAGCGAGATCAAGCCCTGTCATTACTCCCACTTCCAATTGCCCAGTTGATATTTCAGAGCTGATTTACGGCACTTGCCTGCCTCAGTGCCTGAATGCCCCAAGCAATTTATTCCACAATGCCCTTCTTGTAAAGAAATTACGCCTGAATTGCTCACAGGTTAGTTTTTCCATGGCACTCCATGCCCTGGTACTTTTCAGTCATTCTCCATTTCAAACAGCTCAAAGGCAAACTGTGATACGGGATTTTGATAATAATGTCCAGACTTAGTGCAGTTGAACTGGAGAGGGAAAAAAGGTACACTGCAGGTCTTTTGGGTTATTAAATGAATTTCAGCTCTGCAATACTATTATGAAACCCACATAAGTCCAAAGAATTGCTGGGAATTCAAACAGTGTAAAGAGCTGAATTTGATAACCTGCCTCAAGCCAGGAGAAAAGGGAGTTAAAGTGCTGCATTCCTTAGAGAACCTTATAGATGTACTGTTTATTACTGTCATTGTTTAGGGGAAACTATATCAGTAATAATTTTGGTTCAGTTTTTTCATCCTAGTTATATTTTCTCAAACATATGGTAGTATCCAGGGCTACATTTTATTTTTATTTCTTTTCTATTAATTAATCCTGTGTTAACTCCTGCATGGGGATTGGCATTTTAATATATAACAGGACGTGGATCTTGAAGAGATTGACTGAAGTGCAATTCCATAAGGCAAATGCGGGTTTTACACCTAAAAGCTACATGTTACAGGCCCATCAGGTTACAAAGACTGGGAAGCCCTTTCTGGGGTGAAAGTCTGTTATGGCCCTTGAGAAAGCAGATGGAAACCCAAATTCTCTTCCTGTGATAGAATACAGCTGCCACTTTCATTTTTACCTATATATCTTAGCTTATGTGACCCAGACTTAAATGAAAAGAAAAAACAGCTATGGCCTAACCCAGCTGAAAAAGGGATATGCAAAGGAAAAGACCTTGATAACATTATCCTTAGTTTTATTTTATTCCATAAGTAGCCCAAATAAGGTATTCAAAACTAAATAAAAGAACGTCAGGATATCTCTTCTATGAAAATTCTGAATGAAAATAATTACTGTTCAAGCAATAAAGCAGGAAAATAAATCTACCACTACAGAAAATAAAATTTAAAAAATATCCTGAATAATGAGTGCTCTTAATTACAACATTACCTTACTCTTGCTGCTTTTTAGCTGTGTAATTATTTTTCTCCCAGAAATATTTCTGTACCATTATTTTTACAGTATTGTAAGGCTTACTGCAAAATCAACCCTAAAGGAAAATGTAGAGATGAGGGCAGGTCTGACAAATAGGACACAGAATAGGAACTGACAGGGAAATAAGCACAAAGTGCAGGTGCTTAAATTCTGGGTTTCTCTTTCCTGCTCTGGGAATTTGTGCACAGCAATACTGATATCCTGAGAACCAAGAAATCCAGGGCAGGACTTGAAACCTGCTCTTCACCAGGACAAACAAGGTGGGAATAACAGCACAGCTTATTCCCAGTGTCTACCTCATTCCAAGCCTCATTCCAGCAAAACTGAAACTGGAATTGTGAAATCCTTGTGTGGCATCCTGGAGGATGTCAGGGATGGCAAAGTGCCCGTGCACAGAGACAGAGCTGTGGCTGGGATGCCATGAAGTTTATCTTCTCAGAAACTTCTCCACCACATGAACCAAAGCACAGGAAATGGGGACAACGGGGAGATTTTTGTCACCCTCCTGGCCTGAACTAAAACCAGACAGGTGCAGATGCACCCTAAAGGACAATCCACCCAGGTAAAGCTGGGCACAGACTTGTGTACATGCAGCACTCAGCTGAAAGTCTCTGCACTGCAAATGCAGAATAAATATTTTTATTCTGCATTATTTCAGGCATTCTGCTATGGAGATCTGGCTGAATTAAAGGTTTTCAACGTATCAGCATGTGTGATTTCTAAACCATGTAACTTGTGGACCACGTTAGCTTGCTATACATGTGCCAGGTGCCTCACTGCAAGGCAGGTAGCAGAACACAGATTCCCTCTCTGTGCTGGACAGTCTGGAGAAAAGAGACATCTCCAGGAACAGCAGAAAGATCTTTAAAGAGAAAAAGCTTTTAGAAAAAAGTCACAGGAAAAAATTTTTCAGGAAGGCTTTTAAGGACCAAGTGACTCTCCAAATTGCTACAAAATCATCATATGTAGGCTCTTACGTGGTGTCTTCTGGGTTTCCTGGGGTTTAGAAAGTATTTCTGTACTTTGCTGAAACACAGTTGTGAGCACTAAGCCAGCATTAACCATGTGCACATTGGACTATTGGAAAAGTTAAAAAAATCACACAGAAAGTAAGGGCCAAGAAGGAGCTGGAGTGGAACTTCCAGTGCAACTGCCCTGTCACTGTGTTAACAGAACTTCCTGGACTTCTTTAATCTGAGCTCCTTTCATCCACAAATCCAGGCAGGTTGGTAAACCAATGTGAGATAAAGAGTTTCCAATAGAGGGAGATTTGGAAACACCACTGTCCTTTGCTTTGTCCACACAAAGAAAAGCCTGCATACATTTATTTTCCTTTCACTGCTGTCATACTGATTAGAGCACCCTTTGGGTAGAATTTATGAACCTGTTGGAGGCTGCTCCTGGATCATGTGCATACCTATCTTTCCTGACACCTGCTTGCCTTTCTGTTTCTTTGGTAAAGCCCATCTAAAGTTTCTTTTCTCTTCTTGTACAAACTTTACTTCCTGTCTTTCAGAAGTTCATGTCTACAATGTCTTTCATATTCCCTGATGCCTTTTTAAATTCTTTTTCATCTGTACCTCTCTAACTTCTCTGGGAGATTTCAACTCACTCATAACTCCATCCTTTTCTTCAGACAGGTGAGAAAAGTACTCATTCTTTAGGTGTTTCTCAAGCTCTTCAGCATACTAATTGCTGTTTGTCAAAGAACACTCATTAAAATGCACAGTGACTGCAGAGAAATAGCTGCAATGACCTGAGATAAAAGTGTTCCCTGTGTCTTTACTGCTGACCCTGAGCAGGTGATTACTGCCCTGCAGTTCAGTGAAGGACAGTTTTCCTCAAAATCTACTTTAGTGCCCAGCTGGCTGCATGAGCTTCTTGACTATTAATTACAGCAGCCGCATATAAGTGGTAGCCAAAGGGCTGTAAGTTTACAGACTGATCCACTCTCCTATCACCTCTTCTTGGTATATTAATTTTTTTAACCTCCTCCTCAGCCCTTCTGATAGCATTAGCTTGAATCACCTAGACTTATTCAGTAATTTTACAATTTTTTTCTGACATGGGTAAAGCCGATCTGTGTTTTCCTGGGAAAGTTACCTTTTGTGGTGGTAACCATTAGATTCATAATATACATAAGCAGCTGAGAGAATTTGACAGCTGGATGGGAGTGTGTTGTTCAATATGTCTGGTTAGAGGTTATACACACACTGGCTGTTCAAGGATATGCAATCTTCACAGTAAGTTTTTGTACACACAAGAATGCTTGGATTGTACACAAAAAATCCATAAATGGTAAGATCCCTACAATATCATCAAGATACAGACCTATTGCATTAAGAATTTTTTTCTGTTGGTAGAAAATCCCTCAGTCAACTCAAACTGAGGTCTAAGAGATTTCTAGTTTGAACAAATATACTGTAGAGAAATGTATCATAGTCCTAAACTCATGAAATCTTTGTGGTTCCCTTGCCAAAAATGCTTGGTTTTCACAAAAATATTTAGTTCAATTGTGTCTCCACTAAAAAATGACTTTCTCTCCATCACTCTGCCTTCTACAAGGTCAGTTATTTACAATATGGGCGTCAGTGGCACAGGCAAAGGTTTCACATGCCACTTTTGACCCTCAGCATCATCTCAGTTATTCCAGTGGGTTTATTTGGTTTAACTAACTTGAACTTGAAAAGCAATGCTATTAATGAAGTACAAGAAAAAAATCCAGTTTTTCCTTGAAATCTTAATTTTCTCTCAGGTTTCCAGCCAAATAAAAGCACGGAGGAAAATGTATCATAATTTTTACTCTATAGTCCAGGTCTAAGCAAACTTGGCCTCACAGATTGTTTGTGCCGAAGTGAGGAGAGGCTTTGAGAGAACTCCAAATATTACATTAAGTCTGACAGAGATAGAATTGACCCTTATGTAGTAATTTAATTCCCAGATCATGGAAAAAGTGACACTTTTTCCCATGTATTACAGGGTTATGAAGGCAATGACTCTGCAGAAGGGCAGGTAAATTAATTTGACCCTCACAAAGCAAAATTTGTGAGAAGACTGTTTTTATCCATTTTTTCTCCTACCAAGATAGTTTTGCAAAGCTGACAAGGTGCAGCACCTGGGAGTACAGGGTTTGCTCTGACAGCACTGCCTGATTGTCCCTGCTGCTCTGAACTTCTGTTCCTTCTTGAGACACCCCAGCCTGGATGTAGTGTTTTTTGGCATCACTACAATTTGTTTGCTGGACTCAGCAGACCCGGGCTCAACCCAGGAGAGGCAACTACTGTATTGTTTTGTTTATGTCCCCAAAGATCCCAGCTGGAATCATCTTCATTTCTGTGCAGAATACTGAAGACACAGTGCTGGCAGCTGTGCTCCAAGGAAGAAAGAGGGGGGAAAAGCAGATGGTCGAGGGAGAGATTGGCAGTTACAGTGTAAGCTTTAGAAATCTACAGTATTGTGGAGACTGCCACAATTATAAGCACCTTTGACTGTTCAATGGTGGATAATAAAAGGATCAAAAAATCAGGGAATCAATACGTCATTCAGAGCTCTTTCCTGCTCCTACAGCACTGTGTATATCTCTACTTCATAACATTTCAGTAAGGCAGGAAAATGGCCAGTCAAAGCTGAGCTGTACAACTTACCCTTCATGCATTACAAACTACTGCTTCTGAGATTTAGTGCGTGCCTAGACAGGGATCAATTTTTAAAATAAAAATTATGGTGCTGTGTTAAAAAGAGTTATTACTGTGTATGCTAATGCTCATAAGGATCAGTATCCCTCTGTTTTCTGAACTTTAGAACAATTTCAGGGATTTTACACTGTTGTCTTTACAGAGACAGGGAAAATGCAGTTTATTAGTGTGTATGAATAGTATCCTTCAGGTTTTTATGTCATCATCTGAGCAATTTACAAACAAAAGAACAATCCTTCCCCCAACTCCTAAACGCTGAGATGCCCTTTTCAAATGCATGAAGGTTTAATGTCAAAGGTGTTCTGTGAGCTCTTCATATTTGAAAATGGTAGTTATTACAATTTTTATAATGAGTTAAATAATTAGATAAAAGTGCTTCATACCTTTTAGTGTGGAGCAAGATTGAGGTGGTAAAGGAAAGGAAAAGTGAGATAAGAGTTTTGAATTCAAATGAGTGTTAGTAGAACATCCCTGCACACATATCAAATGAGGATATTTTTGAGTTGATTAAAGCAGACGCTGAGCAGCCAGTAAGCCATCAGCTGTTTCCTTTCTGAATTCATCTTTTCCTTCAGCTTCTTCTAAATATTCAAGAAAAGCAATATCATACTTTTTTCAGAAATCCTGGTGAGCATACTCACAGTGTGCCTCAGTAGCAAAGATAAACAGACCTCACAAGAAAGACATCTTTGACTTTGGTGAAGGAAAGGAATTGGAGAAAAGGAATTGTCCCTTGTGCTGGTGTTGCCGAAATGCCACCCTTTTGTGTGAAGTTGTACATGTGGATGCAGACATGCCTGGATGGCTGACCTGTCTCTTTCCTTGCTCATAGCAAAGGCAATCCTCCTTTCCTGTAGCTTATTCAGCAGGGAAAGAGTCTGCTGTGCTTTGGCAGGAGGAGTCTCTTATGGAGTGACACCTACAAAGTGACACCTTTCTATTTTTCATGGGCTGACAACAAACTAATGACTGTCCAGTATGTTCGTGGAATCCTGTGCTGTTGGGCAAAATGAAAACACTTCTTAGTAAATAAACACGGGGAAAGAGTTCCCATTTTGCTTCAACTGATAGACTTCACAAGATTTCGGTTATATTTACAGGAAGGCTAACCAGATGGAGTTTGTCTCCACAAACATGTGGTTGCTAAGGCAATCTCTAGCTGAGGGTTCCTGGGACTCTCTGAGTCACTGCAGAGGTAGGGCAGGAGGGGACGTGAATCTTTTCTCTCCTGCCATCTGTAAGCATCAAGGCTTTTGCTTCCCACACTCAGCCACAAGGCTCCTGTGTGATTGAAGCAGGGGAGATCTCTTACTTGACAAATACTCTCAGTAGGAAAGTTCTCAGAGAAGCAGCAAACACTCCTGGAAGCAGTGAGGAGGGGGAGAGTTAAGGGACTTGCAGGTGGTTAGAAACAGCTAACACAGGGAAAGAGTCACCAAGAAAAAGAAACACAGACCTGATTTATCAGTGCAGCTGACCCAGACTGCTGCTCAGGTGGACTCGAGGTTTCGAGCAGGCCTTTTCTGCATCTTTTATGGTTATTTGTACCATGTTATCTGCATTGACATTGCACTATTATTTGCATTAACCAAACTGGGGCCTTCACCGGTAACATAAAGAGAAGTTTTGTTTTGGATGAGCTGCTCGTGCGCCTTGTATACACAAAAATTTGCTTGAGCCCTGAGTGAGATCTGTAGGCTGCAACTGTGTGATTTGAGCCTTTTGTATGAGGGGAGGAAGTACCAGAAGAAGTAGGCACAGAATGTGATTTAAGAGGCAGAGAATAAGATGCTGTGTTGTCTTGTTCATTTTTAAGCAAGAAATAGGAGCTGAAACACTGGGAAACTGGTGTGATCTATACTGTTAAGACTTGCATTCATAAACAGAGGCACTAACAACTGCTATCTTTACTGACAAATATATCCAAATAGGTCAAGGAAAGAGTTATTCAGAAATGGGTCATAGGAGTGAGATGTTATTTGTAGTGACTTGCTCTCAAGTTTATATAGATCACCTCAAAACTCATACTAGAGCCAAGCATTTTTCCCTTACCTCAAATAAAATTAATTTTTAACCATAAACTGAATATTCCAAATAACTCTGATGTGTCAGCAGTTGAAAGCTTCTCTGGCATGGTTGACCTTTTAAGTGACATATAAGTATTTTTCAATTACAGGATTTCTGTAAATACTTAGGTTAGGACTGGTCCAGCGTCCTCTGGATTTTTATGACCTTTAGTGGAATAAATTAATGGATTTTAATGTGAATATCTGCTCTGACTTGTGAAAACTGAAGAATTTCCAGAGGTGTGTATTGAGATATAACAGTACCAGCCTTCAGCATTGCAAATATTATGCACTTCACTGCAGAACACTAAAGAGCAGAATGTTACAGATTTTCTCTTCTATTTTTTACAACATGCAACACAATACTGAACTGCTGTTATCTAATTACCTTATTTTTCACTATCTTGTTCATTTTGGAAGGAGCTGGAAAGGGATTGGCTGGTGAGGCAGTCTAAAATCTACAGTATCTCCCAGGATGATACTATGAGCACTCATTACAGGTCATGAAATGCTTGCAGATTATGGTATTCAATGATATAGAAATATCTGCAAGGGGAAAACACACAAAAAAAAGAATGTTGCTTTGAAGGGATAACAAAAAAATGAGGCCTCCCAGTGATCACTGTTTCTTTTGTTGAAGCATTTAAATGTTCTGTATTAAATGAAGTGGTTATCCAGAGGAGGAGGGGAATGGGTCATTGTTTAAATAAGGTGTGCTTTATAGAATAGATGCACAGCAGAACAAGTTAGGGGCCAGACAAAACAAGGAAAAAATACTTTACTTTCAAAAGAATGTTGTCGCATGCTGAGCAATGTACCTGGAGCTATAAAAGAGTGAAATCGTTTTCTAACCTTAATTAAAAACTTACACAGCAACATTTGTACCACATAACAAAAGGAGTCATTGGGCCAGCAATGCCTGGGATGACTAAACTGTTGTCTGCAGCAATTGCACGGATTCTCTCTCCTTCTCTTTAAACTCAGATTTTGGTTGGGATAGAGCTGGCACTGTGGTGCCAGTGAATTCCCTATAACTAAATACACTTTTTTTCTCTCAGTTCCCACATTTATCAACAGTTTAGACTCTAGCTAGATATACCTGGGACCACCAGTTGTAAAGAAGGAAGAGATACCAGGTACATTTGATTTGAAAATAGTCTTAAGTATAATCTCAGATAAAAGCAGTCTGAGGCACAACAACTCCGTTCACTCCTTTTCCTTCCAAATCTTCCTTTTTATTTACTATCTTTCTGATGTCCCTCCTGCTGATATAGGTGAAGGAAAGCTCAGAATTACAAGGATATCATTCTGAAGCTTATCTAGAACTTTTAGGCTAGGATAAATATTCACAAAGAATCTGGCAAAGCAATGAGAGCAAAGGAAATGTCTAGAGGTAGTATGAAACTATTTCAGTTTGTAAACAGAGAAGTTGGCTGTGAAGGGTTGCAAGAGAATCTAATGAGGCTGAAAGATCTGTAACACACTTGCAGATGAAATTCACTGTTGATTTGTGCAAAGTAACGTGAGAAAGGGGGAGAGGAGAGGGAATCAACCCTAACTAAACCAAAGAAAATTGGTCTTTAAATTAGCTATTACCATTCAGGAAATATATCTTGGCATTTTTGTGGATAGTTCAAAAAAATGTCAACTCAATGTTCAGCAGTGGTCAAAAAGGCAGATGGTGTATTAAACAATTAGTGTGAGGACTTCAGTGGAAAAATCAGAAAATATTACTACATCTTTCTAAATTCACTGTGTATTCATGCTTTGAACACTGTGTATCTTCGATTTTCTTTAAAGAAAGTTTAAAATGATAAAAAGCACCAAACAGTTTCTAAAGGGAGGCTGAACAGAAAGAAACAAATATAACCATAGACACCATACAGAAAGTGAGTGAAGAACACAGTTTGTTATTTCTCACAGGATGAGACCTGTAGGGCAGCAAACAAAATGATCACACATGGTTTACACAACATACAAGAAAGGAAACTATTATCCAGCAGAAGCACCGCATTGCTATCTCATGATGTGGACCACGAAAGCTAAAAAGGATTCAAAGCTATATTAATGAAAAAAATGGATCTTTAAAAGAATGATGCAGATACAAGCTTAGGTTTAGGAAATCTATGAATTGTGTTTTGCCAGGAGGTGGGAGGATGCAGTGGGGAAAACATCACTGTGCTATTCCCTGTTCATTTCTTGTTTTCTCTTAACCTCTGCTGTTGGTTCCTGTCAGAAACATGAAACTGGGCAAGAGATTTGTTCTGCTCATCTTGTGATCTTGAAAGAGCTGAAAGAAAACTACGAGGCACTTTCAATTAAGAGTTTTGAGTGGTTTGGCTTCCTGCTCACCTAAGAACCTAGAGGAGGTCCTTGCCATTGATTCCTGCTTGCCCAGGGACTCAAATTTCCTTGGGAAGGAGACTCAGATGGCAGTGATGAGACCAGCTGCCCCTCTGATTTCTGCTCAATGGCCTGTTCTAGAGACAGCTGCGTGGTTAAAATTTTAATCTTTTTAGCTCCATAAAAGAGGCAAAAGATGAGTTACTGGGGTGCAGACAGCTCCTTTGGATGAAAGCTGTGGGTGCTGCGTGGCTCCAGGCCAGGGGATGGGTTAGAAGAGCAGAAGCAGTGGCAGTGGGACCGAAACTCTGCAGCAGGCTGGGAGCCAGTTGGCTCAGGGAGAAGAAATCAGCTTCAGGTCAGGAGCAAACCTTGCGCTGTGACTGTTGCAGTTACTTTCCATACTTAGCTTTGGAAAAGGTGAGTTTTTACCTAGGAATGTTTTCAGCTGCAGGACAACAATTGTGAATATTATTTTCTGGTTGAGAGCGGGACAGAGCAGCTAATGGGCTAAAATGAGGCATGAGAGTGGATTATATGCAACAGTGCTTTGCCCAGGGGATGTCAAAATTGTTGTCTTCAAGGCCAGTCAGGAAAAAAAAAATTGTTAAAACATGAAAAAGATCAAGAAAGTGTAAGGATTTCCTGAGAGATGGTGCACAGTATCAGGGATGTTCCACATGGGGGAATAATAAAACTGAAATTCCTACTCATGTAAATTAAAAAAAAAGGTGTTATAAGTGGAATAATAATTTCTGTACTTAGAAAAATATTGAAGTGGTATTTAAGGATAAACTTACAGATAAATAGCACCTAAGAAGAAAAAAAATTCAGTCATTTTATTTCTTTAAGAACTTAAACCCAAAGGCAGTCCTGTCACTTTGAGTTTTGCTGACATGCTTTAAATTTGTCTTGCAATTAATGAAAATATTTTCTGTTTCATTTACGAATTTTTATAATTGAAGATTAGTTTGTCAGACTCAGCCGGATGCACTTAGTGCTTAGTTCATTAAAAAAACTGCTGAAATAATTGCTTAGACATGAAGAGATTTCTCTGTGCTTATTTGTTTACTACGAAGTCTTGGAACTGCAACACAGATGTTGGAACAAATAGTTCCTATTAAAGCTCTGTCTCTTCTCCCATTGAGTTTGAACTCATCATTGAAAAGATTACCTCAGCATTTAAAGGTTGTTGAAATAACTTCTCAGTTCTTCAAATACTAAGATTTCATAATCTGCAGAGGTCAGCAGATTAATGACCCACTAATTAATTAAAAGACCCATTGTTGTTATATTAATATTCCTCATCAAAGAAGAAGTATTTCCATCTAGAGGAACCATAAAGGCTGATTTGAATATTTGATCCCTTGAAAAAATGGCACTAATTCTGCTTGTTTTGCTCTGGACCAGTTCTATTCAGCCATGAATTGTTACCAGTTGTAAATCCCTGGGAATCACAGCTCAAAGCGTGAAACCAGGATAATACTGATTCAATGATATTTACATGAAAAATCAAAGACATGCTGCTTCAGAATGGAATGCATTGGGCTTTTATGAGCCATGGGGAACTTGGTCTCATGGTTTGCCATTCTAAACCTTCTTTCAATTTTGGTAATTTTGCCTGCAAATGGTAAATACATACTTTTTACAGGTATGTGTTCATATTGTTTTTGTTTTCTTGTTGTGTTTTTTTTGTCTGTAAAACCTCCTCAGAGAGAGCAGGATCTCCAACTACAGAGTTCTGCAGTCAGTAGCAATGCAGCCTCCACCACGTAATACTCTGCACACAGGCTTTAAAGCATCCCTGATTTTTCAACACTAATAACCTCCAAAGAGAGGAGAAGCTTAGGCTTCACCTATTTATTCATTTATTTATTTGCTGATGCTGCCAGAGGAATTTCTTTTTGTTGGCACTTTGCTAATTGTTTTCAGAGTCTACGTGTATCCACTTGCAACCATGGCAGGACCATCAAACCCCACCATGCAGCCACAGACAGGTAAGATTTGGTGAGCATTAAGAGACTTACAGCATTAAGAAATTGTATTCAAATATGGTGAAAGAAACATGTAATTGGGAGCCATTTTCACAGGTGGCAAGAGACAGTGAAGGTAATCAGATCTGAGTTTTGTGTTAGGCAAAGACATTCGGTGTAGTTTCCATTATTTTATTAAGACTTAGGCTTAAAGCCTAACAAGGAATTCTTAGACCTCATATATGGAGACAAATTCATTAAAAGCATGATACCAAAACAGGTAGGTAATTATCACACAGTGATTTCTGAAAATAATCACCATTTAACTAATCAAGCAATATTTTAGATATCACAATGGACGTCAGCTTTGTTGCTAGGAAAAAGTAACCAACTCCTTTCATAGAGTGGAATAATTGTCACTAAGAGCAGAGGAGGTGCTTCCTTAATCCAAAAGAATATAATGTTAAAGCAGTATAATTATATGGGGGTTGTTATGTATAGGCTGAAAGAATGATTGAGAAAGATGCTCTGTACAGAACAAAAGTGATTAAGAAAACAATCAGGCACTAATGTACTGTACTGTTCTAAATGAGATTTAATTCCTGGGTTATGATTTGTCTCATTTGTGCTCACTTTGCAGAGTCAAAGGAATCCAATTATTTTCCTGTAGCCGCTGAGTATACAACTCACCCTATGAGGTGAAGTGTACCACCATAATTGGGGTAAATTATGTGATAAGGGCAATTATTCAATATATGCTTTCTAGGATCTATATTTCAAAAGCTACAGGGAGCAGCCTCCCCACTGGTGATTCCTCATCTGCAAGCAGGCACAGGAGCCAGGAAAGCTGCCAGCAATTGTTCCAGGCTCAGACTGGCACAGAACCTCCCTGCAGGTCAGGGCAGTCGTGATGTTTGATCCCTGCCAGGATGGAGGATGGCACTGCCTTTGTTCTCTGTACTGTTAGCTTTCCGTAATGTGGTAGTGGTGTCACAAATTGAGGCTAAGGTCTGGACAGTAATTGTCACAGCACATCTCATTTTGTATGAAAATTACTCTCCTTGTTTTTCAGTTCCCCCTTTTCTGGGTCTGCATGACTAGATCAAATATAACTTTAAGGGGAATGTACATAATTCATCAAAGCAAAAAATGTTTTAATATTAATTTCATATATTATTTTTATGTATATTAATAAAGAATGTGAGTATTTTAGTTGATTTTTAAATGTCAAAACTCTGCTTTCAGAGTTAAGACAATCCTCTGGAAGAAGAAAATGTCATTAAATTTTGATTTCTGTACATCTCTCTGCTTTAATATGTTGACATTTCACTGAGTCTCGCTTCACTAATCCCTTAGTCAAGGTATAGATAATGATTTTAATTGTTTGCATAAAACCTTCTTGGTATCCATGACACCATTTCTCAGCTCTTTTCCAGAAATCTTCCAACTGCTTTTTTGTTTTCAGGTGATGTAGTTCCTACAAGACTGCCCTGAATTTTACCTGCTGCTGAACTGGAGAACTGTGAGCATCCAACTTCATGATGTTTAACCTGAATGTGAAGGCTGAACTTGCATCTTCTGCTCTCACCTCATGCTGAAAACTCAGAGCACCTTACCTCCAAGCTTGAGGACTATCGAGCAGTTTTATCTTTCTTTTATTCCTATTTATTCTCCCACAATATACATGAGATGTTAATTAATTTAGTCTCATTTCATAATCTTTCATCTGCATTTCTAACTTTAATAGGTTGTCCTACATTATTTAGCTGGAGCTTGCAACACTGGATTGCTTCTCGAGCATGATTTTATGTCTTTTCCAATATTTTCACCTGATATAGAACTGATGAGAAGCTGAAACATTCATGTTCTTGGCTGTAAGTATTTTGCAAATACTCTGACAGAACAGGTAAAAATGTCACCTAGCAACTAATAGCATTTTTTCTCTATATATTTTTTTTTTCTTGTGGAATTGCCTATATGATTTCCCCCTCTATTTTCACTTACATTTTTTTTCAGAAAATGGGAATGTGTTCTTAAAAAGATTTTTAAAAATGGAAATTCAGCTGGCTGCTAAATCAGAGTGCTAAGAAATATCCTGCAAGTTATTACAGTCAATAAATCAGCATCTGTTTTCTCCTGGTATCTTTGAAACTCGTGACTGTGAAAAAATCCTAGTGAGCATATATTTTTCCTATGCAATATATACGGCTGTAAGGGAACTGAGTTGCCCTTCTTTTGTACTTCTCTGTGTCAGGGAACATTTTTTTAGGGGCAGGGTATTGCTGAGTGAAGGATCAGCATATTTATTCTTGTTCTGGAAACAGCAGTGAATAAAAATTGAGAAGAAAAAAGCTTTCCCAAAACCTTAACTGCTCATATTATTCTCTAAGAAGATCCAGGAGAATATGCATTATTTTTCTTTATCATTAAAGTCAAAGAATTTTATGTCAATTCCCAATTACCGAGTTTAGAAGCACAGGCAGAAAGAGCAGACATCACTCCAGGGGAAACCTGTCACTCTGCTCTTCCATTCTTGGAGCCATCAGATTCTTTAGAGGAAGAATCTAGAAATCCTGTCTGGCCAATTTTTAATTAAATACATGTTTTTAAGTGTTTTTTTCCCCAGTCCTAACTGATGCACTTGCCTGT
Source organism: Pardalotus punctatus (assembly GCA_013400915.1). Lineage (NCBI taxonomy): Eukaryota > Metazoa > Chordata > Aves > Passeriformes > Pardalotidae > Pardalotus > Pardalotus punctatus. Next base: position 987,770 of record VZTX01011308.1, read on the forward strand.
ATATCTGAAACTTTTGTTTGTTTGTTTGTTTGTTGTTTCTAATCTTAACTAGGCCACTGCTGCCTTTGCTCTATAAATCCAACTGCCTTTTTTGAATTGTGGTTGTGATCTCCATAGGATTAGCCTGATTTTAAAATAAATTTATTTCTCTTTTCCAGATTAACTACATTTTCAGTTACTTTTTAGTAAGTTAGTTGGAGACATGAGTGTCTCCTTTAAAAAATGGAAATATCTGTTTCACTTTTTCACTGTCTATAATGTTTATTGCTTCTCTCTGACGAATGTCTTTTTAATGTCTTCTATAGGGGCAATTTTTATATATTTTTCACCACTTTCATTGCAACTTTTTTTTTAATAATAAGTGATTAGAACTGGACACATGATTATGAATGAGGATGTTTGAAGGGCTTAAATAGAGATGCAATAAAGGAGTGTATTATCCATAGGTGTATGCATATAGGTGTATATTAACCACATCACCCAATACCTGTTCATGATGTGGTTCACTGGCTCTTTACAAAGATATTTTGGTGTTCTTGAGACCATTTTAGTCTGTTTGGACTCATCCTAGGACTTTATATCATTCCTCTCCCTGTAGATTACTGGGAATTTTCTGTGCATTACATATGTTGTTTTGGGCTGAGGAAGGAGCCCTTCTGTTCCCTTCTTTGACCCTCACTGTGCTAAATGATTTTCAGCTGAGTACCAATTTTCCATTTAATTTTTTCCTTTTCTCTTGATCATTAACAAACACATTAAATGGGATAAATTTACTATTAAACCTTTCTCCTCTGATGGGAAGCAGTGCCTTTTTCTTACTGTTCTTTATAGTTTCTAACTGATTTTTATTCTGTGATAGGAGATGAGAGATTTCACTTTTTTGTTTGCTTAGTAGGATTTATTATTTTTTGTGTGTACAGTTTTGTTTAAGCCTTTAATTTTCTTCTTTAGCATTCCTTTGCTTCAAAAAACATTAGGACAAATTCCAACAGAGCAACGGGGCTGCACCAGTGAAAGTGCTCGAGGTTTCCCTCACCTTTGGCCTTTTACAGCATTTGAACTCCGGGCTGCACCTGATTGCATTATGTAGAAATTGCCATGGATTAGACCCAGATCTGACCAGCTCTGCAGGCAGCACAGGAGGTCCAGGGCACGACTGCAAAGGGTCCTGTTGAACAGACATGCAGACACTTCTCCCCGTATACACAAGGCAGAGCTCTGCAATATTTTTTTGCAGCCATCAGTAACTGCAGTATGTAGGTGCTACTGTTCACCAGTCCCATCTGTAGTCTCATACTCTTCCTTCTGAAAGGAGAGATATTCATCATTAGTTTCCTGTCCTAATACAACTTTCAGAGCCCTAAACATGCCACAGTTCCAGGTTAAATACCTGTAAACTTTCAAAAGAAATTCAGCATACAAATAAACGTGGGATATGGCTTGTTAGTAAATGTTTTTGAGGTGAAGCAACTCTTTTAAACTCCTTTTTTTATAGAGAAAATTGTTGTAGAATGCAGACAGATATTAAATCAACTTGATAGACCCCCATATAATCCCTGACCAGACCAGTGCTTTATGGCTGGACTGGTTTTCTGATGCACTTCACTGAGAAGTTCAGGCTATTTATTTTGCTTTGCTCCTTCTAATGTGAGTCAAAGTTAGTCCAAAGTCAAACCCGAACTGCTGCATTGTGTTGTTTGTCTTAACCCCCCCACCCGTACTAGTGCAGACAGTAGCGTCCCTACTTCAGACTATTTTAGCTCAATCTGCAGCTAGCACAGCTTGTCTCTGTAGCTGAACAGATGTGCTTCAACAGGATGGAACTCTGCAGAATGATCCTAAAATTCTGGGTTTTATGTAGCACTCTCCGCTGCTGGCTTTTCACTGTACCATCTGTATTGCCATCGTGCAGGAGTCAATGGGGCATTAAGAACTTGCTGATGCTCCTCTTTCTGGTTGGAGCTGAAATAGAGCTGCTGCTTTACTCTGCATTTTGCTGACCTTGTCACCCTTGCTCAAAGTGGCCATATGGATTTCTGGAACAGTTTATGGGGCCAGAAGATGCACAGGGGGGAACTGTGTGTTTGGCCTGTGCACCCAGGAAAGGGACAGAGCCTGTGTTCACAATCTGAGAATTAAGCAATAGCTGTAAGTCTGCTCTGCTCCTTCTGATCCTGGTGTTTTCCCTTCTGCAAGATGGAGTAAGAAACTCTGGCTGTGTACATCCTTGCTGTGCCCCCAACTGCTTTAGGGAGTGGGATGCTACTTAATTTTTTCTTCATATCTCCTAATTTTTAATAACATAAGCAAACTTTCTCCCCACCCTCAACAGGCCCCAACAACCCAACAGGCAAAAATCCAATCATCTCACATCTTCGAAAAAGAAGAGACCAGGACAATTTTGATGCATTGCTTTAGACTTCAGCCTCATGAAATCTTGACTATAGTTTATGCCTTTGCTTGCTACCGTGTGTTTGCCTCCTTTGCTGCAGCGGGGTGGAAAGGATCGTGATCCTGCCGAGTGGCACTGCCCACCTGGAAAGGACTGAAAGGCTGTTGCTAAGCAGTGCTGCTTCCTTTTTCCCTGTCTGCCCTTTGTAAGTGAGTTAGGAAGCGTGATGCAGCCATGCATGCTCCCAGCTGATATTAACAGACTGATAGAGCCTCTCTTCTCTCTGTGCCAGTTAGATCAAGCCAAAAGCCCACATCCCTCTTGCTTGCCTGTGCTGAGACCCTTTTGGTCCTCTCTTGAAAGTGGAGAAAAATGAACACAACACCAAATTCTTCTCCATTGTTTCAGATGTTTCAGGTCACCCCCAGGAATATGTGACTGCAAGACAGTGCAAGATTTAATTAAATGGCTTGGAGACACTCACTGGAGCGTTGTTGCCTTTTTCCTGTGCTCTGGATTTATCTCATTCCTGTGCACACATCAAAGTACTGCATTTCTTTCTTTTCACTGCTGCCTGAGAAAACAATATTTCCCTGAAAATGATGTAGCACCTCTTGGAAGTAAAAAAAATTAAAAAAACCCACCCAATATCAATTGTGTATGATGCTGATTCCCAGCAGAGTTGTGATACCATATGAACGTGTGCCAGGTGGATTTGCACTGGAAACTCAGGGAAAATAGCACCATGGGCTCAGGTGAGGCCCAGGCTCCAAATGCTATTTACAAAAAACCAACAGGGCAAACCTAATGATCCTGTTTGTCTTGTTTCTGAAATTTGTGGAGTGGTTTTTAGAATTGGACTTGATCCTTGTGGCTTCCTTTGAACTCAGAATATTCTGTGATCTCTGATATATTTGACTTCATTGGGGCTGCAGGTGACATCATGCTTCTGCTGCTCTCAGTTTCACATCTTCTCTCTGAGTGACAACAGATACTTATTGAGCTATTGACTGTCCTGGTACATTTTTACACTAAAAAGTAACAGCAAATTCTTTCTGAAAAAGACAGAATACAGAAGGAATACTTTGCTTTGACTGGGGTTGCCAAGAAAAGATCAATATTCTTTATAACATGTTGATTTGTTTGAAACATACACATTTCTGCTAAAAGATGTTGTATTATTCCTTGTCTTAAAATTCAGGGTGAGTTTTGATTTAAGATATCTCTTAAACAATTGATATTATGAGAGGATTTCTCATCTACAAGGAACCTTTAGAAAATCTATAGGCGGAGCTCTGCTGTTTGTGTTGAATAACTCCCAGACATCCCACAGGTGTTGTGGAAGATATTAAAGCCTTAACGTGTTTCATTTACTCTTAATCCAAGTCCAAAATAAAAGTGTTAATTTACGTAATTTATGTACCTTTTAAACTAAATTAATTTTATAAGTTCTGGAATACAGCACAGCTGGAAGGGTCATTTTAGCATATTTTGTGGGCAGCTGAACAGTACAGATTGTGGAAAATTGATCCAGCACAGAACTGCCCTTACCTGAAAAGGAAATAATCTAGAAATCTCAATGAAGGACAAATCCCATTTGGGCTGGCTGAGAATTATATCAGTCTGTGGTCATCTCAGTTTGAGAGGATTCTATATAGCTGAGCTGGAGGTGAATAGCAGTGTGACCTGTTTATGATATTATTAACTATCCTGGCTCTTGCATAACCCAAAATCCAGATTTAGGAACTGGGAATATCTCTCAGTATATTTTCGTTCCTGTGAAACATCTGAAGAAATAACTGAAAGTAAACATGCACACATATTAAATTAACATGATTTTGTTGCTAAGGTAGCAAATTTCAGATCTCTGTGGGAATACTGCTCCACATGTAGCACAATTCACAAGTATTAAAGAAATCATTTTATGCAGTCATTTAGCGACATGAGCATTACATAGAGTTGAGATGAGTGAGTGGTTTAGCAAGAAATTCATATTCAGCATGAAGACACTGACGGCTCCGTGACAGCTGGAATTTAGTGGGAATCATATTCATGAGCAGTGCTATGTACTGAGGAGGCAAAATGATAGCAGAATATACAGCTTCTTTTTATTTGTTCATCTTCTGTCCAGGTTCTTTCACCCTTTACCATATCATTCAACCACTTGTCAGGGCTTCATTAGAAGTAGAAAATGTGCTTAGCACTGATGAGTTTTAACAAACAAATGTGCACATCATTGAATGTAGTGCCTTGGCCAGGAGAATGGACTTGGGAAAGAAGTTTTGATATTCACATAGCAACTGTGGTGAGAAAAGTGGCTGACATTTCAGGGTGTTGCTTTCTTTAAAAACAGAATTCATGTGTCATTCTTTGTATTTTTGTACTCTAATTGGACAGGAGTTTACAAAGACTAAATTTCACATAATTTGGGAGGAAGAAGGAGGAGCAAAAGATTATAGAGATGGCCTTAATGATCCCGACCAAAGCAGAAAATGTGTGTGTGTCTCTGTCCAGAGGATGAAGAATTGGCTGGGGATTGTTAATGTGTTTTCTGGAAGCAAACAAGTCCAATGTACCCTGGTCAGGTATATTTTAGCTTTTCATTTTTATAACTTGGGTGTAGACATTTAGTGCTTTGTCTCCAGATTCAGGAAGAAGCTATGTCAGACTGGAGAGTAAGGGGCTGGAGCTGGAGGCAGGGCAGTCCATTGTATGAGTTTGATGTTGCCATGTCCGAACATCATTTAAACCATTATATGATGGTTTAAAGTCACCCCAAGGTTACATGTATTTATTCAGTTAACTTGGTCATGAAAACTTCCGGGACAAAATTAAGCAGCACCATGAAAACCTGGTTTTATTCACAGAGGGAGGACAGTGGATCCTGAAAAGTGGATGGCAACATCTGGGCAAGGCAAGTCTTCTGAGCAGTCTCTGTGTTGCTGCACCCCAAGTGATGACAGGTGGAAATACCACCTGTTTATTCACTGAATCTTGAATTATAGAAAATATCTGACTCCAGATAAAATTCTTTCTTGAATCATTGCATTTTACCTGAGATTTTTCTTCCATAAACTGGTCTGGACATTATCAACTAATGTCATTATTTTCATTATTGCTTTCATAGCTGAATGTTATATGATGTCTACATCTAGTTAGCAAATGTGACATTTACAAGGCAGAAAGGGACAGGCAAAAATGGAGATTGTGAAGAACAGCACTTGATGAGAAGGATCTCATTTTAATGATCTCCTTTTTGGTACACTTGTATTATTTTCTGTTACAACTCAGCAGATATCACTGTTGGGTAACTGTTATAATTCAGCCTGTTATATCTCTGTCTATGAATGTTTCTTCCCTGCCATTCTCTTTAGCACAGTAATTTTTGCTTCTTAAGTTAAAATAAAACTCTGGAAATAACATTGCGCATAAACTTAGCAGCACAAATTGCTTGCTACTTGTAATTTACAGTCTTGAAATGACGGCAGGTAGAGCCTAGCATGGATGTGGTGCAACTGAGGAGAATAAATGGAGCATGAATATAAGGTAGGGCCTGGTTTTGATTAGTTTTGTACTTCTATAAATCCAGAACATTTCATCTCCTTTGGCTGGAGGAAGATGAAAATCTGTCCGGCATGGTGCTCTTTAATCAGGTATTCCACCCAGGTTATTGGACACTTTCTTGACAGACATAGTGGTCAGAATTCTTATTTGCATGCTGAGACTATTTCTTAAATTACTCTATTTATCAAAATAAAAAATATGGCTATCATGGATTAATACACAAAAAGATTTGGAGGTATTGGGAAATTGTTTAGAAGACTCTGTTTCCCACTAGTACCAATATCACTGAAGACAAGCAGAAAACTGCTGAAGAAAAAATGGCATTCTGGCATTTCCTTAAGGGATAACCAGGTTGTCTATGTTATAAATGTAATTCCTAATTACCTTTGAGTTTTCAGAACGTACATTATTGCAACATGATTTCATTATACTATGGTCTACCAAAATGAAGACCTTTTATACATGGATATGTAAAAGAGAGGTGGGTACACATTGTGTGGGGGAAAGCTGTGAGGAAAACATATCTCTTTCTCGTTGTTTTACAGATGTCTATTAAAACACTCATACCACCTCAATTTCATCTTTAAATTTATTAATTGGTGCTAATCTCACTTGAATAAACTCCCCTAACTGGGTTTTCACTGTGTGCCAGAACCAAGGGTCCAGTGTTTTAGGCCGGGCTGCTGCTCGTGGCTCAGGGAAAGCGCAGAGCTCTCTCACTGCTGCCGTCCTGCCCTGCCTGGCTTTGGCCCCATCTGCTGTCGAGGGGTTCGATGCCCACACGAACCAGCGATGGTGTTTTAGGTAACTGAGGTTCCGTGCCTCAGTTTCCCTGTCTGATCCGAGGGCCGTTAGCATCAAGCAGTTTTTACACAGAGACGAAGATAAGGAGGAAAGAGTGGACTCCTGCCAGCTGCATTCCAAGATTTATTACTCTGCCCTGTAGGAGCAGGGAGATTTTACCTTGAGGGGAAGCTGGACAGAGAGACCCTTTGCTGCCCTCTGGTTGTTGCTTTTAAGGGGTTACAATTTAGGGGATGGTACAATATAATTATCCAATCAGGAATTGATGACACATGGCATGAAACCAATAGGAACATCTCCGGTGAGGTACAAAATCAAACTGGCTAATAACAATACAGCTGGAGGGAATTTCCAACCACGCAGGCCTGCCACAGGGTCTGAGGTAGTGTGATGGACAGGTGAGGAGTAGGTGTAGCCATGCTGCAGACCCTTCTTTGGATCCACCCTCAGGGAGAGGATCTTGTGACGGGAAATCAGCCCATCCAGAGCTGTTTACCCCGAACATGGGCTGCACCATAGCAAGAGTCCAGAAACCACCTACCCTGAGAGATGAGGTGGGAGCAGTGAGGCTGTCAAAGGTTCTCAAGGGTCAGGCTTTGTGAAGGATATTTAAACCAAATTCTCTACTTTTGCACCTCTGATTATACAACTGGGATTGTTCAATTCGTGTCTATGTACTCTCCTTGGGAAACTACATAGAAATTAGCAGAGATCTCTGTATTACAGAAATAAACCTATTAGGCTTCTTCCTATTAAATATGACTATTATGTCTAATCCCCCCAGGAGGTCAAGGATAAAATGGTTCATTCCTTTTAAAGGTATATTTGTTCAGGCTAGTTGGGTAGAGGAATGCAGAATCATCACCTCAAAAGAGGTTTGGAAAAACATAGCAGTTAAAACTGTCTTGGTTGCATCTTTCTTTTCTGGGGTGAAGGGCAATGGCTGATAAACTGGGGAGGCAAATTGATGCCTTCAACAGGATAGAAAAATTTTGCTGTTGCTCCCTCATTGATATTTTATATCTCTCTCCTGCACAGGAATCTCTCTTCCCATTTGGACTGGTAGGAGCGTGACACTGTGGAAAACACTCTCCAGGTCTGGATCAGTAGGTGATTTGTACTATGCTTTGGATTTATATTGTGCTTTCTGACTATATGTTTGGTTTTTTTTTGGATGGTCCAGGAATCAGAGAGTTTTCATCTGTTAATAATATGACTTTCACACAGTTCTCTAAAGCCTGGTGTGCTCAGCTCAGCCTGGGCTGGCATGCAGCTGCAGTGGTGCTCTGGACATCACCCCAACTTCCCAGTCCTTCCACCATTAATCAGTAAGGAGCACTTGCAGGGCACAGAGAGAATGGGACCTTCTGATAAGCGCGTCAAGATCTGAAAACCTAAGGAATGAAGGGACAAAATCTGAAATTATCTTTTCTTGGGATCTGAAGGATTCAGGGAGTTCATCACTACCACTTTTCTGATTTTAATTAGTACATTTTCATATCAAATTTTGTAGCAGACTGTCTCCTTTGGTACTGGAGAGAAGCCTTTGGGGTTACCTAATTGAGGTTGCCTAGTACCTGAAGAGGTCTTAGTGGAAAGATGGAGCAAGACTAGTTTCAAGGAAAGACAGTGACAGGACAAGGGGAAATGGGATTAAATGGAAAGAGATTAGGTTTAGATTAGATATTCGGAACAAAATCCTTGAAGGGGGAGTGAAGCACTGAAACAGGCTGCCCAGGGAAGCTGTGGATGCCTCATCCTTGGAAGAGTTCAAGGTGGGGTTGGGTGGAGCTTTGAGCAACCTGGTCCCCACCCACAGCAGGGAGGTTGGAATTAGGTGATTTTCAGGGTTCCCTTTCCACCCAAACCATTGTTTGACCCTGTGATTCTGTGAAAGCCTGGTAGCCACTTAGCGTGGCTTTATAAAAAGTAAGGATTGATTTACAGAGAAGATCTACCCAGGGTTTTGGTCACCATTTTAACCACTCTTGTTTTTCAGATGCTGAATCCCTTCTCTAATTACCAGTCACATGAGAAATCTTCAGCTGGGAAGATTGAGGAGAGCCTGTCAGCTTGTTAGCTGAACCATCCAAGGCAGGACATTACCTTAAACCTGATCTAAGCCATCAGCATCTTATTTCCTTTTGATTCTGTATGTCTGTGTCTTCATAATCCTTTTTTTGTCTTGCATTGCCTTATTTTGAACTTGGATTTTGCTTGTTTCATAACCTATTTGAGTTAAAGACAATTTAAGATAATTTACTTTCCACAGGTCTGACATTACCTAAAATCTCAACACTGGAAAATATTAGCAAGGGCTCAAATCCCCAGATTATTGCAAATATACAAACTATGTGATTCTGTGTAAGTAGCGGGTCCCTTAGAGTTCTCCAGTGGTTGCTATTAGTCAGGGAGTCCTTTGGCAGCCCATAAAGCAGTGGGGCCTGAAAAAGGTGCTGCTTCTCATGTTCCCCTTCAGCAATGGTAGGATATGTTCACTGAGACCTGAGCAGCTGCTTTGGAGAAACCTGAGCTGCTGCTGAACTTTGCACAGATGACCCTGTCCTGTGCAGTGGCACCACCAGCCATGGGTGAATTGTGTCTGCTGGCCCTGACAAATCCTTGTCACAGCGATCACTGTCACAGAGGGACTGCATTGCATGCAAGCTTCAAAATATGAAACTTCTATATATTTCTTCTTTTGAGGACAGGGAGGGATTGCCCAGACAAGAGAGGACTCAAGAAACTCTCTATAGATTTTATGTCACAGGTGTTATCATATTAATTTCTGCTCTTGTTTAATATGGAAAAGCAAATTGAGCCATGAAAGGATGAGGAAGAGGGGATTTAAAAACTGCACCAGGAAGGCAAATGTTTCCCTTTTCTGGTTGTGCCTGTCTGTCTATTAAATCTCCTTCCCAAGCAACTCTGCATAAAGTGAGTTGCATGTATTACCCCTGGCTCAGCAAGGCACTTTTGCAGCTGTTGGTATTTAGTAGGCAGCTGCTTGATTTTTATAATTTCCAGCAGCCTGCTTCAGAGAGACTCTTGCTGTAGAAAGAGATATGGGAAGTCATTAGGCAGCTTTTATTCTTCGAAGTACAATACAGAGGACAGAGTTGGCTGGGATTCTAACGATAGTGGTTACAAATGTTACAGACCTATAGTGATACCAGTTCTAAAAGATATATTACATTATAAAAAGATATTACATGCTTAACCTCTGGTTTTAAGAAGATAAAGTGTAAAAGATTTTTTCCTTTTGGACTTATATTCAAAAGCTACAGCCACACTCTCACCTGCCCAGAACAGAGGGGCAGTTATCAGCAAGTGTTCTTTGACTGCTGTTTGCTTGTGTGCTCTTGTCTCAAATATGAGAGGAGAGCTCCAGGCTCTGAAGTGCAGGGGGCTGCCTTGCTTGTGTAGTACCTTCAGGCATGCTTCCACCTCTTCCCTCCTGTATTTTGTAGGGGTGTGTCCATCAGAATCAGATCCTTCATCTCCCAAATCTCTCTTCAGGCTGGATGTGTGTGGCTGGGTTTGCCTTTCTGCAGTCAGGGCACAATTTAACACAAGCAGGCAACAAACAACAGGAAAAATGCTGTGCCTTGGGGTACTATGGGTGTGGACAGACACAACTGTTCCAGAAGATTCTGGAGTTCTGATCAGAGGCTGAACTTGATAATCTTGGAGGTCTTTTCCAACATTAATGGTTCTATAATTCCGTAATTCCACAGAACATCTAACCAAGTTTGTGGCTTCTGAACAAAAGTCTCAGAGTGTCTCTGATGTCCAGCATGGTGATTTGAGGCACTGGGCTGCAAGGAGAACATGCAGGTCATATGAAAGGCAACTACAGTCTGAGGATGAGAGGGAGCACATGTAAGATTTGGGTAGGGATGAAATGTCACTGCCAGTTTCCTACTTATGTTCTGGTCATATGATATTTTCCCCTAAAGAGTCATCTTTTGGGAGAGATGAAAGGAGCAAAACCTATGGTAGCTAGAGGCTAAAGGAGTGTCGGTAACACTGACTGCCAAGAAGGGTTGGGAAAGCATAAATTTTCAAAGCCAAAACTCTATGCATTAACCCCACCTCAAAAAGGCAGTTACTTGTGGAGTGGAGAAGCCAGAACTGTCTGAGGTGATAAAAAGGAGTTACTGGGCAAAATATGACGGAAGTAAATCACAGCTTTGGGGGGAATACGTGTAACCTCATGCTCTCAGCTGCCTACAGCTGCTCAGAAAGGAAATGCATGTGAAGTAATGAGGCTTGCACCATCTCCATTCCCATTGCATTCAGGGTTGAGAGGACTAAAATAATCTGAGATTAGATGAATTTTTCCAATTTTTTAACTCAATGAGCCTCTGATACTACTCTGACTGTTCTCAGAAAGAAAGAAATTTTAGATCATGTCTATGGTGGAAATTAAGTTTTATAAAAGGGAAACCACCCTTTGGCACTATGTACATTAATGCCTTGAAAAGAATAGCTGCAAGAAGGAAGCACCAAATCTAAATTTTTCCTTCCCTTCTCCACTTGAGTACTCCAACCCTGGATCCTGAGCAGATTCATCCATTTTCTCAAAAGGAAGACTAGAATTGGAGAAGGGCTTTTTTTTTTTTTTTTTAAAGTTTTCAGTTTATCACTTCTTTACCTCAATTGAAATTGAAAATATCTGTTGGGATAATTTTAGATGTTTGAAGTTTCATATGTACAGTTTTATGTAGACAAAGCTTTTTTTTTTTCTTTTAAAGATAACTGATGAAAGAGAAACATAAATGCTGCTTAGTGCTTGAATCCTTTATTGTTTTGCTGAAAAATTAATTAAAAAGTAAAAAAAGTTAGCATGTCCTGTGGCAGAAGAGAATGGTGACAGCCTTCTTAGAGGTTTCTTCAATTTATTATCTGTGTTTTATTGTATGAGGCAGTGGTATAGAGTAGTACTTTATATGCTGCAATGTTGTAATTTTACAGGGAGAAAAATACCCAGTACAGTATCTGATAGATCCTGTATAGTTCACAGCTGGAACAACACATTGTGGACATAATTGATATTCAGTGTAATCATTGATTAATTCTGTTGTACTGTCATAATAAAGTGGTAAAAGATGGTTAGAGATTATGTGAAGGGAGTACATTTGACTATATGAAAAGGGAGTATGTTTGACTGTATGGAAAATCATTCCAATGTTAAAAATAACAAGTTACTACTGGAAGCAGAGACAGCTAAAGAAGATGAACCAAATTAGACCAACAAACACAACATAGTATCAAAATTTCAAATTGCCTTAGAGACAAAAGAATACCTGCTGGCACATGAAGAAAGGAACTAAAATCTGCGATGTTAAAAAGAAAAGCCTAACCATGATATAATCTTACTTAGCCACCTACAGGTGAACTGCTGTGCAGTAGGGCAGGAGGCTCGACCTCTGCTGTGTGTGGGACCCCTAAGAGAGTCATACAATTTGTGTTCATGGGGACCATCTGGGTGGTTGCTGCAATATTTAAGTGCAAAGTCAACAGGCTGTACCTTGGTGAGGAACATATCCTACAATTTTCAGCCTAATAGATCATGGCAGATTATAGGGCAGCAGAGGGACAGAGGGAGAAGCTCAAGGATGCATAATGCAGCTGCTGGGAGTATAGGAAGCAGACATCACTGGCAGCTGCTTAATTACATTTTACCAGTTTTCACTATAAAACCTGTCACTTCTCTCTTTTCCAGATGATTGTTAAGGGGATGAGGGGCCTGAAGGTATTTTTATGAAGAATTGAAAGAAAGGAGGAGAAAAGTGGAGGGGAGTGAAGGCAGCATGGAGAAAGCTGCTTGCTGTGCCAAGGCTGTGTCACTGTGCCAAAAGCTGCCTGGGCTGGGACAGGGCTTGCCAAAAATGGGGCTCAGCAGGGTCTGTGGGTACCCACGGGGAGTGGAGATGGGATATGTGGGAAATGTTAAGGCAGGGGTGGTTCTCTGAGTAACCAGGAGGGAAGGAAAGGCAAGCTGAATGTGAGACTCTTGATCTTTCCATAGTGGGAAGAGGTTCCTCCTCTCCTGAAGAATACTGCAGCTTGTTTTGTCTCCCTGGTTGGAACTTGTGTCATTGTAGGTCAAAAGTGCCAAGGTTGTTCTTTTAAGGCTCTAATTTTGGGGAAGGAAATAGTTATCAAAAATGTCTGAGTTTTCTGTACCAATCTATCTCCTGTTAAAATCTGTTAATAGCTAGGTATGTGTGATGGGATTGCTGCTCATAACACAGAATAGGAGGCATCACCCCACCTTTATAACATGGTTTAATAAGGCTAGAAAACCCCCTTCAACCAACCAAGGGAAATACATTAGAAAAAAAAATCCCTCTCTTTTCTAGTCTGCTGTGTTCTCCTCTCTGTTACTTGACAAACAACTCTGTGTGTGGATGCAAATATCCCCCTGTACATTTTTAGAACTGATAGTGAATATTAGCTGAATATAATAAAAGCATAAAATCTAAATTCCTACAATTTTAATGAAATTCAGTGTCTGGAGAGAGTCCTTCCTATTACCCTAGTCAAGAAAAGTAAACCCACCCTTTATTAGATAATTTGCATTTTCATGCTTGCATTTCTTCTCAGAAAGGAGACAGAGTAAAATGGCCTAAGCCTTTTTACTTGAGCAAAAGAAGAGTGTAAAGCTCCATAAATGAAAATTAGGGAATTTGCTTGGTTTTTTTTAAAGGAACCATCCCTAATTCACAAGGACAGCACATTTTCCCCAGAAAGCCTAGAAAAACAACGGCATTGTATAGAAAGCAGCTGTATCATGAATTGAGAGGACTTATTAAGTTCACAGACTGTCTGAGAACTGACACTTCCTAACCTGAACAGGATCACACTGTGCAGAGTAAATAAAAGCAAAGGAAGAGACTGAGTTGCTGAGAGAGGATTGGTCTTGTGAAACAGGAAACTGTAAGGGTCAAAAGAGCTGAGTAGAGCCTACTAAACCCCTTTACACTGATGTACAAGTAACCTTCAGAATATGTTCAGGGTACCCAGATCTGTGTGCATGAGCAAAACTGGATGAACTGCACACTGTAAAAGTGAAACAGAAGGTGTTTAAGCTCCCCAAGCCTCACAGAAAAAAAAAAAAAAAA
>VZTX01011308.1:1001675-1031861 GCA_013400915.1 Pardalotus punctatus
AAAAAAAAAAAAAAAAGAAATCTGCCAAGGCATAACACACTGGCAGCATCTCATCCCTCAGAGTCATGTGCTTGCCTGGAGATGCGTGGGATTGCTCTGTGTGGAGCAGCTACCTGGGCAGCACAATACTCTGGTAGGTGCCAGCAAAAGCACAAGTGAATTGCTGGATCATGGCTCTGTGAAGGGGATTTTGGAAGCTGTCACAAGTGTGCACTGCCAACAAGGCAGCAGGGCATGGCAGTAGTGTTTAGGAGTGTCAGCACAAGGTGGTGATACCTCGTTGAGTGGTGTTTCAGGGTACAGAGTGATGCTCAGCTATGCTGCATTCAGATTGAGGTGTCAAAGGAATGTAAAAGACAAATTCTCCATTTTATGCATTAAAGAAGAAAAAAAACCCACCTGCTAAACAGCTCTGAGGCTTCTGATAAACATGAGAAACTGTGCCAGGAAAACCTCAGTTTACTCTTGCATTAGCATCAGGGCAAATGAGCCTTACCCAGTAAATGCTAAGGCGAGAGGAGGACTGCAGTTCATCACGGCAACAACAGACAGTCCTAAGTGAAAAGTATCCCACCTCAGGGCTAAAGGCAGCTGGCCTCTGTCTCCTGCTTTCTGAGTGCCTCTGTCACAGCCGTGGTGACGCTGACAATGAGAGTGTCTGTACAGAGTGACAGCTGGTGTTTGCCTTTGGAGCAGGGACTGCAATCCAGGTGACATGGCTGAGTTTCTCAGTGCGTCTCTGTCACAGCACTCCCACTACACTTTGTTGTCATTTTCAACTGAGATCCAGCAATACGTGCCTCACACATGATTATTTGTCACATCAGAAGAGTTTACCCCTCCCATCTTAGCTCCACCATCACTCATTCCCTCTCTAAGGACAGGCAGCCTCCCACCCAGGCTGCCTTAAGCTGACAGGTGTCTCCTCAGTTGCTCACCTTTTAGATAAATTTGGTAAATTAGACATCAGGATTTTAGGTGGAAGATTTTGGAGGTCTGCAGGCAGAATTGACCAAATGGGCATAAAACTGGTTAATGGTTGAATTCCATATGCTACAGCCGCAGGGCTTGACTTATTGGTGTTTTCTCAGAATGATTCAATAATCACACCTCCTGGTGAGGGACAGAAATCCTTTCCTCTTTGTTACCTAGGAACTGCTGATGATACTCTTTATCTTCCAAAAAAATACCTTCAATAACACCACTGGGGGGGCCTGGGGTGTTTGCTGCTACAGAGCTGCTCTTTGCCATGCCCTGGGCTCAGTTGCATAGCTGTTGCCAAGGTAAGCTGGGATATATTCACCCAGCAGGTATCCTTTCTTTTTTTAAAAAAGCAGGTTTAACAGATGAGTGTATGGAAGTTAGAGCATCCACATTGCAAGAGAAAATATTAATTCAATAATCAAGTTGAGAGGAAAGGGAATCAATTTGCACCAGGAATGGTTTCAATCGGATATTAGGAGTTTTTTTCATGGAAAGGGTGATCAGACTTTGGAACAGGCTGCCCAGGGAAGTAGTGGAGTGACCATCCTTGGAAGTGTTCATAAAACGTGTGGATACGGCCCTTGAGGATTTAGTAGTGAAAATGGTGGTGGTGTTAGGCTGATGGTTGGATTTGATGATCTTAAAGGTCTTTTTCAGCTTTAAAGATTCCATGATTCAGCGATTGGAGAAAACTGTAAATATGTTAAGAACCATAAACTGGGTAAATAACTAGCCAAGGAAAGTACTGGTTTTGAGGATTGTTTCATAATCCCATTCATTTCCTGTTGAAAGGTGAGATTTCCAATGGCTGTTTCCCTGTATTGCAAGTCAAGGCATGAAAAGCTCCACTACCTTTACCATCAGGAAATTTTTTAAATATTCTTCACACCTTACCCAGAGGGACCTAGAAAATGTTTGTGCTACAGCATGGCTGCAGTGCTCCCTTCCGAGTTTTCTTGCATCTAAACCACCCCAATGCTTTACAGGTTTCTTGAAGTGGATTTTTTTCCCACATTTTTTTTTCCTGTTACTGTCCTCTGGACTGTCTCCAGTGGGTTCTTCCCCATCACTTGTTTCAGGCTAAGCAGTGTGATGGATTACTGCTTCTGCCACGCAAGTTAATGTTCTGATTTTGCATTTCACTACCATGTCTGATGTTGCTGACTTGTCTGTCCTGAGGCTGTGAACTCTTCATACACTTGGTGTGATGTGGCTTGATGTGACTGTAATAAAATGGTGATCTAAGAGAAGCCACATGGTTATCAAAACTGGGGTTTCAAACAGTATAAGTAGAATCAAAATACAGGGAAGTTTTTAAAATTTCTGCTAGGTCTTTTAAAGAAAATTCGAATTAACAATCCATCCTTTCAGCAGCAAGGAAGAGCAGCACTGTGAAGACAATGGCTTTCTTCATTTACATTGCAGAAAAAAGGTAATGACAATGTTTTTTTTTTCACTTGAAAAGGCAGAGGTGGATAAAAAAAGTGGAGTGAAAAATGCCTGAAGAAGCTTGGGAGTATTTGACACATGTTCCTTTTAAATTCCAGTTCACTCTAACATTAATATACTATATTTCTTTGGACTGAGAAACAGATTAAAATGGTGGGTTGCACAGATGGGTCCTTTGAAACCCCTTTTAAAGTGAAAGGAAAATTAGATAACTTTCATGCATATATTGTCTGTATATCAAAGTCCTATTTCTGTAAGGGGATACCTATGTATTGGAGACTGCCTTAGGAATCAGATTTTCTGCTATAATGGTTGAATAGAATTCCCAGAGGTGGACCTTCAAAGTGCTCTTCAGGCTCAGAGCTCTTCAGTTTTTGAACTGAGTATCAAGAAGCATTCAGCAGATGGACAGGCAAAGAACGGACCAACCTTGTTGCACCCAGGTTTCACCTGAGTAAAGAGCAATAATGACCCATGAGTCAGAACTATGGGGGAACAGTTCCCCAATCTAAAATACACACATGTATAGTGCAGGTGAAGAGGGCAGCCTGGCAAAGGTTTAGATCAGCTTGGCGATAATACCACCTCATCCAGGATTATATTGGTGTTGTGGCTTCCCAGAACAAAGACATGGATTGGTGTGGGCCAACATGATGAAAAGTCTGACATAAACTTGGTGGAGCAGCACATGAAGCTTCACAGTGCCAGTTCCTGCCATAGTGCTCTTTCAAAGGGCATAAATCAGGAATACGTATCTAGAGGACAGAAAGGAGGGAAGGAAAGAAAGGAACTGGGTGTATGGCTCTCCCACCAGCCCTCACTCAGTATCAGCCCAACTGAGCCTTTTTTAGGAGGTGGACTGCACGTGGTGACCGAGACTGTGTGTTAAAACCGATGGTTTGGTATCAGTCATCAACATTTACTTCCCTTTGTGCTTTTGTACCTCTTTATACATTTCTCCCCAGTTCTTAAAGCTATTTATAAAGGACCCTTTAGGTGTGAAGTGACATTGAGATAGCAGAGCAAGAACATGGGTAGCACAGAGCACCTAATCTGGCCATGCAAAAGCCCCAGCAATGATGAATAAGAATAGAGCAGCATAATTTAGGAATTGAGACCTTCTGTAGCATCTTTTTTAACCTCAGAGAAAAAGAGGGAACTGCCTTATACTGGTGTGCAATGAAACACAAACAGTAGCTAAAGCAGTTGGTGTTATGTGGGGGAGCTGAGTTTGTAACATCAACTATAAAAAAAAGGTGATATTTCACTAAGTGCCTGCAAATAGATCTCACTTTTAAGCTCCTTGGTCCAAGGATTATCTTCGCTCAATGATTGTCCCTGTCTTTAGTGAGGCCAACCCACATCAACATAAAAGTATTAAGTAAGAAGCAATAACTGAGATAACATTCAGTTTTGTCTGTGATCTCCAAAAATATAATGACTAGGCTATTACAACAGCTGTAATGGGGAATTTAGGGGTGATACAGAATAGAATATTTTCTACTCTGATGTCACAGTTATATAACCAGAAAGTTTCTAATGTACATCAGTTGTCACAACAGTGAAGTCTTTTACACTGCGGAGATAATTTCCTACTCTGTTACTTTTATGCATCTCTCTGTTGCAATATGGGTGAAGTAGATATTATGAGAAAAATGTAGAGTAGCTAATTATACTGGTCTGAGCCATCCTGCAGCTGTTTTACATTGGTTTCTAGAGTCCAACTAACATTTAAAAAATGTATGCATATATTATTATTCTTCCTGCAAATCTCTTTTAAAGTAAACCTTTCCTTACAGGGCATAGAGCACAGATGGTTTTTAGGGTTTTAGTTCCAAACCCTCTTCACCCCCCCCACTCCCCAAACAAACTTCCTCATCATATCAAAGAAAAGAGCCGATACCATTCCTTTGTCAAGGATTGCTGCCTCTCTGCCATGCTGCCCTACCAAAAGCCATCCATTCACAGCCTTCATTCTTGCCTCTCTTCTTCTTTGTTCCTCATGCACTGAACATCCCCCTTCTCACAGTGTTTTTCTCTCTCACTGGCACCATGAATTCTGCCCTATCCTCAGTTACAGATGTGGTTTAGTTTACCTATGTGGATAATTTTTATATATCAGCCTTCATTTTATAACCATGTCCTCACATTATCCAACATTCATTTTCATGTGCCAGCATCACTCTGCTCTAGTTGAACACCACCAGATCACATCATGTGCCCACTGAAAATGCTTAGTATAGTAAAATGTTTGAACATTCCCATGCACGGTGTGAATATAAATTGTTGGAGACCGGAACGTCTGAATTTATATTGGGCAAAAATTGCATCTTCTTGGTAACCTTTAAAAAAATTTACATTTTATTCTGAGTTTTAACATGAATCTGTTGAAGACTCAGTTTCAGTATTCTGTCACAGAAAAGGAGAATAAACTATAACATTGTATTGTTTGGATCAAGTAATATAGCTAAGATTAAATGAAAAAAAAAAATCTGAATTGCTCTCTCTGGAAAACACACAGTTTGAGCTGTTGAACAGCTATTGCCCAGTACTCATTTAAAAAGTTTTAGAGGCTTAAATGGCTTTTTTTGTTGCCATCTTGGGCCTTAATTGCTTTTCATTCCTCTTTGTGGCATGTACACGGAGCTATAACAATGGAATTTTCAAATCAAATGGTGTCATTTCTGCCTGTGATAAAGCAGATTGTTTGGCAATACTGAAAAGCAAAGCTGAAAAGTGAAATAGGTGGAATATCAGAGTCCTCAGCTCTTCTTAAGACTGTACAATAAAAAAATCATAGAGAGAACTTGAAATGTGTTAGGATAGAGCCTGAGAAGAGGTATTAGCAAGTTGCCATTTCTTGAC
The DNA here is from genome assembly GCA_013400915.1 of Pardalotus punctatus. NCBI lineage: Eukaryota > Metazoa > Chordata > Aves > Passeriformes > Pardalotidae > Pardalotus > Pardalotus punctatus. The sequence continues at coordinate 1,006,974 of VZTX01011308.1, forward strand.
ATCAATCTAGAAAGTGCAGTGAGAATTTGTTTGTCCTATCAAAAAAGTGATTAGTGACTATTTCATCCCTCTGTTCATTGTTTCTCAATTAATAAAGGGATGACATCAGTAACATCAAATGACAGTTTCCAGCCACTGCATAAGCCCTGAATTGGAATCTCACAAAGCAGGAAGCTGTGGCTTTGTAACAATTTTTCCTTGTCAATAACCCTGCTTCTCCTAAGAAGACCAATTACTTTTTGGCTGAAGTACGTAGATTTGCCAAGTCATTGATCCTGAAAGCTGCCTGTGGGAGGAGGACACTGTCCATTCCCATTATTCATAGCAACGGGACAAAAAGGAAAGTGCTTATTTTTCTTAGGAATTTCTTAGGATTGTTTAAGGCAGATCACTAGGAAAACTTTTGTAATGATTATGCCCATGCAGGAGAGGAATAGATTATGCTGGGAGAAGTGGTGTCTCTACTACTGTGAGTTACACAAGGACCTTTGAAGAATTCTTCTTGATTCTTCCTTGGGTCAAGGGTCAGACATGGATTATCGAGATGCAAACAACAGATCACCATTTAAAAATGTTTCTGGTCCTGTTATTTTTAATTTATTTTTATATAGCAATCTCCCCCACTTCCCCCACTTTTATCATGCAAATTTGCATCTGCATTATTGTACACAAGCTCCCTAATGTTTACCAAATGGGTTTGAGACTATGAAATGAGAGAAAGAGCTGAGACCTGAATGTGCCAAAACCTGGTCCTGCCTGCCATTCCTGTCTAAGGCAGTTCCCTGTCTAAGGCAAGAACAGTTGCTTGTCACCGTGGTTTGGTGACCTGACCTTCTTTGGGTGTGCCAGAAGCAGCCCAGCAGGACCTGCCTTCCCTGAGTTTTGGTGTTGTTATCAAACACAAATGCAGTTTGTTAGCAGAGCTAGTGGCAGTCCACTGGGGAAGTTCTGGTGATCCAGTTGTGACTCAGAAAATAAAAGGAAAGAATGATGACATGCAGAGAAGAGGAATAATATCTAAGAAAAGATTGCTGGTTTATTTATTTATACAAATTAATACTTTCTTCTCCTATTTGGACTCTTTTGCTTGTATGTATGTGTGCATATATATATATTTATATGTATGTATGCACACATATAAATATATCTAAGTTTACTCAAAAGCTGAAAAAGAATGTAAAATCCCTGAAAGCAGACTCTTATTTATGAGATTTCTAGTTGTGATAGATTACCATTCATTCTAGAAAAGGAAATTATGCTTCTATGATAATATGACTTAATATTTAAGGGGACTATTATTAAGGGGACTATTACAGTAATCTTCTTCTTTTCCTTTGTATGCTTGGTATGTGCTTATTCAGGTCTTTCATTCACCAGATCTCTGGCTGTATAACTGAGTGCAGTAGTTTGGTCCCAGATTGGCAGAGTTATGAGTCAGAAGAAATTGAGAGAATCTTTAAGATATAAAACTTAATGTGAATTCAATGAAGAAGGAGCCACACCTTTTTTTAACACAGTTTCTTTGATATTATCCTTGTTGAGTATGCTTTTAGCTTCTGTAAAAATGTATTTGGAAAGACAGAAATGGATATATATATATAATATATATTTATATTTAATGATACCAATATAAAATATTGACCTCATTCCAATGGTTTGCTCATAGGAACAAAGCCTACTTTATGAACTGTGTTTCACAAGCACACCACAATCTTTTTTTCACTCTGCATATGGAGTCTTTTAGCAAGACTCCTTGACTTTGATAGAAAAGTTACTTGATAAGTAATATAATTATCTTGTCAACCTCTGTATGCCCCATTTACAACATAGCATATCATTTGCCAGCACATCATTAGCCAGAGATTCGTGTGTCTGAAGTGAGTAAGGGAATATATTTTAGAATGTAAATATTTAAAGAGAGGATTTTTTTTATGAATTCAAATAATACATTAGGCATAGGGCACATGCCTGATTTAAAATCTGGAAGAGGAACAGGGCCATGTCTGTCTCCCTATTAACTGGTGCCATGAGTCACATTATCTGCTGCAAATAACATATGTTGCAAATATAGTCTATCTATGTGTCTGCAGCGTCATTTTACAAATCGACCTTGAATGGCAGGATGATTGAAAAATATTTGCTCTGAAGACAGGAGGAATAATCTTCAGTCTATGCTGCTTCCTGAAGCTGCTTGATTTGGGGGCAAATTATTTCTGCCGTGTATGAAGCTACTACAGTCCCATCCTATCATTCTACTTCCTGGTTGGATAAAATAATTTTCAATGGCAGGGGGTGGGTGGGGGGTAAGGGGAAAGAATATGATGGGAAAGCAAAAGGAATTACAAAGTAATTATAATGTTATAAGAACACACAATAAACCACTGTTTATTGCTTGAATCAATCTCTTTTTCTTTTTAGATGTCAACCTTTCACAAGTAAGTAGAAAGAAAATTAAAGACTTCAAGAAACCCAAAAGGAGGACACTGTGCTTTCAATGGAGTTACTACATGAAACTCTGTTTGAGTCCTCCTACTTGTTGGAATTATCATTAATTGATTAAATGTTATTCCATAAGCTTATTTTTCTTTCTCCCTGCCTTTTGTAGTTAGATGACAAAAATCCTTAAAGGTTACTTCATCATTGTTGCCATTGTGGACTTAAGTGGCTGGCATGGGTAGATCTGTTGGGTAGAATATCTTGGCTATTCCTTTTCAAACACAAGCAGATCCTTGATACACAGATATCAGTTTTCTGAACTCATAACTATGAACTAAACTATAGCACTTCTGTGTCTGAGGAGCAAACCTTACCAAGTGTTCTCTAAGACTGTATTTTTTTTTAAAATTCATAATGGTCCTGTGTAAATTGCCAGGGTTTTCAACTGCAAACTCAGTTTTGCTACCTCTCAAATTAATGCTGATATTGGTAGTTACTTTGTGCTTTCCTCCTATCATATATCACAACATTTCAATACTGTGTACATATTTGACTTACTGATTCATAGATGTCGTGTCACTTTCCATCACGACACAATGAAATTATCCATTCACTATTATTTATATGTCATGGAAGATTAATATATTCTAGAAAAGTTGCAGATGCATCTACCTACCTTTGAAATGCAAAAAAGAATTGATAGGCACTTGTCTTTAAGTGTTTTTGTTGAGTGTTTTGTCATGTCAATGCAAGCAACCTCCCTTGCTGCTTCTTAAATTTAAGTAACACATGCATTTTTGTCAGCTTATTTTGGGTAGCATAGAAAGGAACCTGTTATTATTGGTGAAAAGGAACTTTTACTGAACTTAGCTTAAAAAGTCTTCCTATTTCTGTGCTGCATGGAATGAAAACAAAGCATTCTTGAAGAATAAGTTTCAAATTCCAGACTCTTCATCTGGAAATGTCTGTTTATAGATGCCTAAATCTTGGCACCTGAACCTGTCAATACACCTCCCCCTCAAGCCATGTGCATGTTCTAGTTCCTGTGTTACCTCTGCCATTCTTGTTAATACACCTCAGCTCTTTGTCGCCTCAAAAAACAGTGAACGCCAAATTTTTAGATTAATATAGGAAAGTGGATGAGACTATGGAATGATACCCTCTACTTCTTTCTATGCTTTTTAACAGTCAAACCCATACCAGCTATGAACTGGAATGTAAATAACAAGAAAATCAGGTTAAGCATGAACAAACATGTTAAGTCATCTCCATCTTGTTGTTAGATAAGCCCATAGAAGTTACTTGAATCTCCTTTCTACCAACCAGTAGTGTGAGAAGTTTGTTCAGCTGATGCAGGAATGACTGACAGTAAATCAGATATGTACACAGATGCTACACTCAAACACAGAGCAAAACCCACAGAGAATTATAAAATAGGGCATTTAGGTCATAGCTCCAGTCCTCTTTAATCTCTCAGGTTACTTGTGCAAGAGGTTTCTTGTTTTGAGTACAGGAAACACAGTTTAAAATCGGCCCTGGGTGTGTAAGACCAAGGCTGTCTAAAAGGGATTCTGTGTTTCCGTGGCAGCTGTTGAAAACAGCTGAGCAATTACACTGAGACCTGGCAATTACTTTGCTCAAGTTGGTTTATTTGCACAGTCTCAAAGAGTTGTGTCCCTTTTTGGGTGTTCTGTGGGAATGAGACTTCCTAGAGAGCCTTAATGCAACTGGGTACCCTAAATCAGTTTTCAACTGAAACTGCCTTAACAAGGTACTTTTAACATATTTAATGGTCTCAAGTCTTTCTATGTCTCTTAAAAATTATTTGTATGCTATCCCCATGGCATCTTCAAGAGGACTCAGGAATTTCAGTTGTAAATAAATCTTCCAATTTGCAGATTACCTTATGAAAATCAGAAACTGAAGAGTTACTTCAGATCTTCATTTTAGTAGAAAATATACTTGTTTATTTTTCTCTTTCTCCTCACTCTCAAATTGTAACTCTATCTTATCAACCGCACTTCAGCATAGCCTTAGTATCTTTTGTATGATGTGAGCTGCATTTTGAACAGTGATGTACCCCCTAGGGAAAATGGCTCCTTTGTACAAGATCTTGACACTAATTAAAAGTTTAATCTGATTAAACCATTTATATGCTCATATTTGTGTAAATAATGTTACCCTGACTTAAGTGTTACTTCCCACATAGCATAAACTGTGCAGCCCATTCAGGTACCTTCTGCAAGAAAATAAACTAATAGGGACTAAAGGGCAGAAAACACATATAACATACAGTTTAGACAGCTGAAGAGTTTCCTCTCATTATCCACTCTCTCTAATTATACAATACCAGTTGCCTGAGATTTTACCCTGCTCCTTAACAATATTTACAAACTCTGGATTAAAACCCAGTCTGATTTATAGGTTGGCATTTGGATTTATTGTCAGCATAGGAACACAGATACTTGAACTTGAGCGCCTTCTTTCCTGAAATTTCACTCCTAGACCTTGTATTTTGTTTGCTAAAAACCTTATTTGTCTTCGGAAGGCAAATTGAAGATCAGCAAAGCAACTGAATTGGCAGAATTTCAACTGATGAGGTGTTATTCTGACCAAAAATGTCTTGCTGAACTCAAACAAGCATGCTAAACTCAACAAGAAATTGTTCTCTATAGTCCAGGCATACGTGACAATCATAAGGTGAACCTTTATGAGAGTGACTTAAAGATGGCAGTGCACATAAACCCATGTTAATTGCATTTTGTCTAAAAAAAAAAGAGTTAGAAAATGACTGACAATAACTAGTGATTTGCTATTTTTTCTAAAAAAATTTAAAAGCACGGATGGGTAAAGATTATGCTTTTTTCAATGTTCCTATTGAAATACTTTAATTTCCTAGTGAAATATCTTCCCCACTGCGGATATCTGCTATAAATAATTGTTACTGTAAACAGAGCTTTGAAGTTATCAAAATAGAGATTTGGGAACTCTACAGAGTCATTTAACATGGTTCTTGCTTAGCAAATTCCTTATCTTTCTTTCTTATGCTGAAAATGTCAAAACAAGATATTTCAACACTGTCAAAGAGCTTTTCCCACTGTTTTCAAAACACATTTTTGTCTAAATTGATATCCTTATTTTTAAAATTTTGCTGTAATAGTTCTCTAATGGTAGATTGCTTTGAGAAGATTTGATCAGTGCATTATGGAGGTTTTGAGGAAATGTTAAAACTAAACTAATATCAACAGTTTTACTGAACTTAGTTGTACAGATTCACATTGCAGTCCTGAACCTGTTTAATGAGACCCAGTGGCACTGTGAATGGCACTTCTTAATCATAAATATAAAATTATTTCAAAGGTGAAACAACCTCTGGCAGACTGACCTTCATTAAAACAGGCATTTCAGTGTGAACGCAGGTTTTGACCTCACAAGGAGAAACGATGAAAAATCCTGTACAAACTTAACTTTAGATAAATTTACCTAGCTCAGAATCTACTTTAAAGATTATAATACTATAGAAACCTCTATTTTTTTTTGCAATATGTCAGTTTGTTGGCAAAGGGCCTGCTTCCTACTAAAATGAATAAATTAATGGCACTTATACTGAACAATTGAATAGAAGTTTTCAGCTTGTTTACTTACTTATTCTTCTGTAAATCATGTTTGCAATCACAGGAATGTAGCTCTGAAATACTGTAGTTGTTTGCTCTTAATAGATAAAAGTTTAGATAAGTTTTAAAATTAATATGGTGCATTTGTTGATTGCAGATGGTATATAAATATTTTTTCAGACTTATATTTTGCTACGAAGATTTTGTAACTGCACATTATTGAAATATCAGATATCAGATATTTCTAAGTCTCAGATACTCAGAGTACAAAATTCTGGTTTTTGGGGCTGGAAGAGTCAGTTCCGATTCTCTGTCTTATACAGCGATTTACGTGTTTACAACAAGGCCTTATATTTCATCTCGGGTTTGTATGTCTGTGTAAGATGCACGGAAAATTCAGTAAATCATCTAAAGGCTTGGGCACTGGGAACTTGCTTACCATCTGCTAATTTGAAATGAATCGTGCATTGTAATTGAATAAAAATTATTGCAGAAATATGATGAAAAGGAAGGAGGAGGAAAATACAGTTTTACTTGGTACCACTGCCAGTGAGGTGTTGGGACAGTCTGCCATGATCAGTAACCCTCACCTCTAGGCCATGAAGCCTGTGAGCAGCATTCATAAAATCATCTGGACATCAGGATTTTTTCAAAGACTTCCAAAGGCTTTCATCTGACACAGACTGTATGCAAGTCTTTATTTTGCTGAACACTTCACCTGATCTTACCCAGCGGTAAAAAGGGACGGCTGCAGTCAGGTCTCAATCACATTGAGAGCTCAATTGTCCTTCAGACACAATTTTCCAGCAGGTTCCTTAAGTGAGCAGCTGCCTGTTCCTCTCCCAGGGCTGAGCACAGTGGAATATGGATGGTCACTCCTGTGGTTTTTGAAGCTGGGGGGGATTTTTTTTATCATTAAACTTCCTGGGAGCTGATCCTTCCCTGAACCAGTAACACGACAATTTGCTACTCACCATCCACATATGACTTAATAGAAGCACCCCTGATGCCTTTTTTTGATAGATTTAAGAGTAAAATTTGCTGGGGTTGCTACTGACTGCTTTGGAGATTCTTACAGCACTTCATCAAAGGTGACAGATCATTTAATAAACTGCTACGATGTTCACACAAGGTTTTCTTTTCATCAGACAACTGTGTTTGACTCGCACTGCTGAGAAGTGGATTGACATCCCCACCTTTAGAATTACAGTTTTTAAGCCTTTGTAAAAGAACTGGAATTTTTTCTCATGCACAGCTGATTTTCTGGGTTTTTTGCCTACCCTTTATATCTGAAGAGAGAAAGTTTTGCTTGAGCTTATGTTTGGCTATTTGGCAAGAAATTTGCTTTCCTGCTCAGTTCATGCTATACATGATACATCTTTAGAACATTTGTTTTCATCAAAAGAGTCCAGATATTTCCATGTGGTAAAACCATTCATCCACCTTTGCTATGACATTGTGTACACTGTGTCCCATGTCCCTGACTCATTTGCATTGGATTTTTTTTTAATAAGAGCAATGACAGACTGGATTTGGCTTGCCTTTTGGCACATGCAATTTTAAATCATTCAATATTTACTCCCTGCGTGGCTGTGACTCACTTGATATCTGAATCCTCATGACTGAGGCCTGGACCAACCCCCTGTATCCTGCCTGGGTGATGCAATTCTGACATCACGAACATAACATCGTGCTGTAACGATGCTTTCAACAACACTGTAGATCTTGGCCTGCAGCTGCACCATCTTGTGCTTGCAAACTTGCTTGCCAGCTGGCCCTCAGCAAAAGGTTAGAAATGAGATACCAGTTCTCTCTAGATGAAACTTCCCTAATAGGATGAGTTTATTGTTTTGCGTGATGAGCTTGGTGGTACCCTTGAGATCCAATATTCCTTGATCTCAGCATGCATTGTACCTCATGACTAGGCACTAGCAATTATTATTCAAGACAGCTAATTGCAATACTATCAGTTAGTTGGAAACAATTTAGGGGTCTCTGACTCCTGCTGTGAAGAACACATTTGCTCCTAGCTCTCAACATTTGTGTTCTCAGCTGACTATCCCCGAGCCAGCTCCTGTTTCCTCCAGTTGTTTTCCTGATAGGAAAATTTGCTTCTCCATAAATTCATTGACTGTGTTTTGCCTTTCTTAGCATGAAGGTATTTTATTCTTTTGATGAAGGAAAGACCCCACTTTTGAGATGTTTTCATGCTGAAGCACTGTTAGCCTCTGGAGCTGGACATGAGGTGTATCAGTCATAGCCAAAGGCTCAAACAAATACTACAAAGAGAAAGCAGAGTGGGAGCTCTAGTTTCCCAGCAGGAAGGCCTTTTAAATCAGACTATAATTAGTTTTCTCCATACCCACAGAGACTAGGACAAGAAATAAAGAATTTAATTTATAGATATGACAGTTTAAATTAAATAATTTTCTAATATCTACCTCCACAATATTATTTTTGTGACACTTGAGGTGTATTTGAATTACTGTGCTGAACCCTTTTCTGCACTAATTCATGGCAAGAATAAGAACAGGCTGTCACAAGTAGCACTCAGCCAGTTGATTCAGATGAGATCTTCCCTGAAGGTGCTGTGCAGGGTGGGGATGGTGCCTTACCTACTGCTAATAAAAGTCAACATGAGTCAACAAAGGCCAATTGTGAGAAAGCCAGAGTGGAACTAACCCCCAGATGGAGAAGGGATTGCAGAGTAAGGAGGCAGGAAGTGTCCTTGGACACTGTGCTCAGCAGTGTTTGTGACTCAACAAAGGTATGGTGGTACAAAAGCATGTGGATTAAGTGAAATACATTCTTTATGCTGAAATTGCATACATAGTCATCTTAAAATGCCTCTGGCAGATTGGGTCAATGCTAAAATAAAGGGTTTAGGTGTTTATATTCTGCTTATGCAGCTGGATGGATAATGTTTGCTCCAAATGGCTGGGTTTTTTTTCTGCAACATCCAATTTATTAATAATTTTCAAAACATTAGCTCCATTTTCAGTTCTGAAAATTTTCCAAAGAAAGAGCTTCTCTTTCAAAGATCTTACAGGCTCAGAAAATGTCAGGATAAAAATGTTTTTCTCATTGAAGCACTCTTTTAGCACCTTTAGCCGGTAATTGTGTATTTTATTCAAATGGAGTTTTGGGAAATAAAAAATATATTTTTGCTTTCAAATTGACACAAAATACTATTTAGACCATAAAATAGATGTGATAGGAAATGTTGCAGATGCTTCTTATCTAAATCTGCAAGCACATTAGCAGTGTTTGCATTTACTCTCAGAAGTACACCTGCTGACTTACTCTGCTTGGAAACCACCACTTAAGTTAAGTCAGTGCTTTCAAATCAAATTATGTCCATCTAGTATAAAATCATTAATCTGTTAACATGATCGTTTCTGTGCCCTTCTGCAGCAGTGACAATTAATAAACTGATTTCTATCTCAGACTAATTTTCAGTAAATACGAGTGACATTATTGTCTAATTTGTAAAAGCACATACTAACTCAATAAAAAGATCAAGTCTTTATTGTAGCTATGAATTATATATTGAAGTTGAAAATTAAAGTTATTTTGTGTTAGTTTGGAAGATAAAAGAAACAAGATCATGTTTTGAACTGGGTTACTTGAACACTGCCACATTTCCCAGTAAATCTGAAAAGGACAGGATGCATTCAAGAGGACACAAGACCATCTTGGTTTTGCAAGGAAAATATTAAACAACACAGTCACAACCCCCTCAACAAAGGTATTCAAAGCATTGGAAAGCTTTTAAGAATAAAGACAAGGACTCATCCATGAAGGGTATATCAGCTGACTAATAAAAAGTAATTTAATGGCAGATTGGAAGAATATTAGCATCTCATCAGAAAGAGATTTGACCTGATTAGAAACTATTGTGACATACAGATCTTGTTTGCTGAGTACATTTATCCTTGGTACTTGAGTAACACTCACATGGATGATACTGTGTCACTTTGGACCCATGCGCAACGCCCAGGCCCATATAACATTAGTTTCTTTATTTTTCTGCTTGTAATTGATTCAGATATAAGCTCCCCAGTATTTGGGGCTACTGATCCCAGCTATTAGAACAGCAATCCTTAGTGTTGAAGTCATTGAGCATTAAGATATCCACAGGAAAATTAAAAGCTTATTTCTGTTGATCCCTAAGTGGAAGCAGACAGGATTTTTGGAGATCCAAGCATCCTCTAGTTAAGACCTTCAGTCCTTGTTTGCAGAAGGATGCATAACATAAGCTTATAATTGCATTCTGTAGGACAATCAATAGGAGAGACAACAATTCTCCCAAAATGCTGAATGCTTTGTTTTCTAGATATTCTCATGACTTCTGTTAGTATTGCTATTAGATGCAGGATAACTTGTGCAGTGTAAATATGCATGGTGGCAATTGATTTGAATAATTTATACCAAAACCCTTAAGTGGATTTTAATATAGATGTTTAAGCCCTAAATTTGGAATTGTATTAGAAGGATTTGATAGAAAACTGCACCACTGGGGATTGGTCTTCTGCTGTGTTAAGTTGTTAAGAAACAAAAGTTAAAACATTTCATGTTTGGTGCTTCCTGGTTCAATATTCCCTTTTGGAAGGCAAAGGCAGATTGGCAAGCTCAGCAAAAGACAAAGCTGTGTTTGCTGCAAAGACTGTTTAAGGCTCTGCAGTCTTTTTAAGCCCTTAAAAAAAATTACTTTCTCCCTTTTGTTCTTCAAGGAAAGTAAATTATTACTAGCTGGTAAGCAGTATAACAGGATCTGACATACGTGTGTTGAGAAGAGGAGAATAAGATTTTGCTCTTTAATGTATTAGTGCTATTATTTTGTTCTTTAATGTATTAGTGCTATTAGTGTGTTAAATCTGCTCTTTAATGTATTAGTGACAGACATTGTCAGCAGACTTATAACTGACCAAAAGATGAAGAGTTTTGTGGAAGGAAGCATGGAACATTACAGATAATGCAGTTGGGAGAGGAGAGTTAAATTAAGTTGTCAGAATTTGCAGCATTAACATAAATTTATGTTGGTTTTTTTAAAATTAAATTCTGAATATATCTGAGCAAGCTGTCTGGACCCTAAACTCTTACTTGCAAAGCAATGGAATTTCAGTATCCACAGACATAAGTATCCTTTTGAAGTCTGTTTTTAAAATTTTATCTCCTAACTGCCCTGTGGTTACCCCTGTTAATAAGCCTAGTGTTTGACACTGCTACAAATAGTACCCAGCCATGGCTCTGAGAACTTTGTGCAAAACACTGAATACTTGATGAGTTGATACCACAGTGACTCTCTGAAGTATCATTTCCATCCCACTTTTTCCAGTGGAGGAGACTGAGCTGAAAGAACTTGCCCTGGCTTGTAGAAGATCCAGGATTTAGATCCTGCCTGTATTGTGGAGTATAATGTACATGACAATCCTGAGCCATTAAACATCAGAGAAAAGAGTTATCGCTGATATGTGAGACACAGACATGAAAAGTGTTCTACAGAGACTTATTACAGGAGCTGCAGAAAGTTACTCTGCTGCACAAATTACAAGCAAAATAATTTCATTTCATTTAAATTCATTAAATATTTGTGAGGGTTTTATATGTGCAGCCAGTGTAGAGTGAAGTGGATTTCTCTCCTGCTGCATCTTTGTTCTCAGCACAAAACAGTAAAGCAAATGTGAAGCAAAAATTCTGGCAATACAATTGTCAGTTCCTGCTATAATCAGACCAAATTCTTTTCAGCCTTTTGAAAAGCAGTCACTTAGGATATATTCCAAAAATGTGGAACATTATGTAAACATATTGGAGCTTGCTTTGACTCTCACATTGTTGTCTCATAAGTCTCCTTAACAAATAGATGGTCTCAAAATTTTGTCATGTAGGTCAGCCTGAAGAGTGCCAAATCACTCAGGTGCTTCCATCTGGTCCCTATGGCATGTTGGACATGTGCAGGCATTCCTCCAACCTCATCATCTTCACTGCTTGCTGGTAACACATGGCAGAGCTGCCAAAGTTCAGCAGCAGAGGATGCAGTGGTGGCTGTTGATTTAACACAAGGTTGTGATATGCAAACAGAATTATGCTTAAGTAAACAAGCACCAAAAGTTCACAGACAAATGCTACATGCCCCCAATTAAAAGTTATTGTTCTGAAAAGATGGATGGTTGTCAAAAATAAATCTCAAGCTGACTATAAAAGGGTTCCAAATCATTGACTAGTTCAGTCAGACATTTAGAAAAGTGCTATACGTGTTGGTTTTCATTGTGATCTTATGATATATCAGAATAGACCCAATTTTCAGGATTGCTTCTGATGACAATTTCAGTAGTGTATATCTGGAACAAGGTTAATTATACCCAACATTGTTGCTGTAGGGTACAACCATGAAACTGAGATAATCTCCATTTAGCCTACAAATGCATTTTGTTGTATCCTTTTTCCCCTTAAAGGAGAAAAAGTTATGTCAGTCAGAGGCTGTATGGTTTTGTCCACTTAGCAAAATTCCATCTTATCTCTGGATTGGCAAGTGTATGATTTAATACAAAGCAGAATAATTTACTGGTGCTGACCTATCACTGTAGCATTAACATCAGAGAAAAATCTTCCACCACTGGACTGCGGTGAGAAGTTACAAATGAAACTACTGAAATTCTTGTCTTACACTTGAAACAAGGCATTTAGCTTCCCTCTTCCTTTTCCTCTGCAATCTGGAACTAAGCCTGGTACTTATCTCTGAATTCAGGAGAAAATACAGAAAAGTGACAGTTGCTCCCTCATTACATCCCTGTTTTAACACTTCTTTCTCTGTTTACTTTTTGTATGCATTTTGTATGCTGTCCAACAGCATTAAGCATAATTCTTTCACAAACATCATCCTCCCCTCTGCACAGGTCAGGGCTTCAAACCAGCCAGGCACAGATTAAACAAACACAGTGAAGTCAGTTGGAAGCTGGTAATCCACAATACTTCAGCAATTAAGATGAATCTAAGACACATAAATAAAAATATTGTGTTGGAGAAAAGGAGGCTGAGAGGAGACCTTATCACTCTCTACATCTGAAAGGAGGGTGTAGCCAGGTGGGGTCAGTCCCTTCTCCCATGTAACAAGTGACAGGATGAGAGGAAATGGCCTCGAGTCAGGAGGGGTTTAAATTGGACATTAGGAAAAATTTCTTCGTGGGAAGCTTTTGAACAGGCTGCCTAGGGAAGTGGTGGAATCACCAACTCTGGAAGTGTTCACAAGTGTGTGGATATGGCACTCGAGGACATGGTTTAGTGGTGAATATGGCGGTAATGCTAAAGTTGTTTTCTGGACTTGATGATCCTGAGAGAGGTTGCCCCCAGCCTGAACGATTCTAGAATTCTGTGATTCCCATTGGTAAAAAAGTTTAGATTCTAAACATCCACTTTTCTTGAAAGTTTTTTTTTTTTTTCCCCAAACATCTTATAATTCTTTTTGTTTTCCATTTTTCAAGCTACCTCTTTGGGTATGTTGCTTAAAACTGGATACAATTTCATTGCTGATTCTCTTCCAACTCTTATGCAGATGCTTCCCAAAGACCAAGCATACCCCATTAACTTTTATTCACTTTGTGATCAATTTCACCTCCTCTATCTCTTTTCCTATCAAGAAACTGCCCAAGTTTTTTCTCCATTTTTGTATGCATCTCCTGGATTTCTGTTTCTTGAACAAATGCTTGTCACCATTGGCTAGTTTAGATTTTAAAACTTTTTTTCAGGTATCAGATTTACATTAAACAAAACCTCTATCTCCCACATGCTCACAACATCCCTATTTAGGAAGATGATCAAGACTATAAGCATATTTGTATTTCATTATCCAGGTCCTTAACAGAAACATTAACCTGAAGTGGGTGCAAATATCCATCAAATGGGACAGAAAAAAATGCTTGGCCTTGTTTTTTTGCTGAACCTGCTTATTTCTTTAATTGTTTACCAAACAGTAATGAGCCCTAAAACTCGCTGACCTTGCTGATTTGCCACTGAGGACTCCAAGAGTGTCTGGACCTACCAGGTGTGCTTTTCTCTCAAATGACCTAAATTCAGCTAATGTACCTGTCAACAAATGCAGGTATCTTTGGAGATTGCTGCTTTTACCTCCACCCTGCAGAACAGCTTCTACCTCAGCTGTGTTTGTAGCTATCCCAGCTGGCCCCTGGAAAGCTGTAACCTCACTCCACAAACCTCCTCTGTTTGCATTCTTCAGTTGATCTGGCTTGGGCAATACTGGAGTGCTCCTGGGAGACTTGAACCACTTTTTGCAAAATCCCCAGAAATAGATCTGCCCAAAAACTGGAGAGAAAATTTTGCTGCTGAGAAATGTCATTTAGCAAATTTAAAAAGGACAGCTTTAGCAACTGAATAGCTTCATATGAGTGTATCTGTTTTGATTAAATTCCATATAAAAGACAATAGAAAGGATCCTTTCCAGCTCATTTCATCCTTTGGCAAAATATGTATTTCCTATTTTGTTCCTTCAAATAATCATACTAACTTCCATCTTCTGTGGTTTTAGCTTATTGAAACAAAGTTGGGGGTTTTTTGCTGGTTGTGAATCACTCTTTCTCTGTGTGTTTTAATTTTAAGCTTTTGCAAATCCTTTTTTTTTCTTCTCGAATTAAGATAAAAATACCACTTCAAGTTAAAAAATTTCCAATGGGATACAAATTTCTTCTTCCAAGCCTTTTTACTGCAACCATGGCTTAGTTCCATATTTTCTTTTTTTATGCCCAAAACACTACAGGCATCATGGTTTCCTCTCCATGAGTAAAACCTTACCAGTGATAATATCTCAGGTTGTCGGCAGAAGAGGTACAATTCCAGAGATAAAAAGCCATTCCTTTACTGACCCATCTTGGACTGAAAATGGAGGAATAAAACAATTTGCAGATATAGCATTGCCTTATAGAGATACTGGAGTTGTATCATCACTGATATTTTACTGGGCTAGACAACAAGGTCCAAAGAAGTTTCATCTACTGTGGAGGTCAGAGATGTGATTGGAGTTTGGCTCTGTGATAATAGGACAAGTAGACAGGACCTTTTAGAAGTAACCCTAGTGCATCATCACTGTGGTTTCATGTTCAGAAAAAAAAAAGGGTTTTCCTCATTTTTGTTAATAATAATTCTCTGCTCAGCCCAATGACATCTAATTAAAGAGGAGTAAGAACACTGATTATAAAATAACTGCTTTAAAAGTCCCTCTTCCCTTTTAAAATTTTTTTTGTCCTACTTATTGTGTTATAACTACATTGTTGATGACGAAGGTGGGAATTCATCTCCTCTTTTCCCCACACCTTTACATGTCTGCAGTGCAGGTGCCCAAGATAATTGCATTTTTAAACCACAGAGAAAACCAGGTATTTTAACCAAATTGCCACAGACATGCTGAAAGTGTCTATTTCTTTCCTGGCTGTATAGGGACTGCCAGAACTCCAACCCAGTTGTAAAAACCTCCCTTTGGAGACAGAAATTCCACCCTGAATATCAGAAAAATGAACGGCAGCTGATGAAAACCCTGACACATAACTCTGAACCATTTCTCACCTTGTATGACACACAAACCATGGCCAGATCCCAAAACCCAGCACAAGCCTGGAGCAGCCTTGTTCCCATGTCCCTGCAGATGACGTCCAGTCATGGCTGTCCCATTACTGCAGGTGTGAAGCGTATCCTCCTTCCCAGCCCTGGGGATGCATTTGAAAAAGCAAAGATCTGCTGCCAGCTGGGTGGGAGTGCTGTAGTGATAGTCCCCAGGAAGCCAAATAACAGCCAGCTCTGGAATGGACAGAGGTCAAAGTTGCAATTTTGGAATAAAAGGAAAGCTGCATGACCAGGGATGTGCTTTACTGATAATTACTGTGTCTGTACCGGGTGCAGAATGCCCTGAGAGTAGAAAACTGTTTCGAAAACCCTATGCCAAGCGCCTTTGGTATCTGAAGGAAGAAACACATTAAAACTGAAAGAGTACCTCAGATTTATCTTAACATGGGCTAGTTTTACTTTGAAATAAAAATTGTTATGGAGATTGCTATGAATACTTTGCTGAGCTTATGCCTGAGGCCAATGATTCATGTCTCAGATTCTGCTAGAGAGAGAGTTTTTGCTTGAATTTGCACTGGTATTCTTATTTAGTCTCTCATGCTGTTACTGTAGGGAAAAATAAAAACATCATTATTGTTTTAAAATTTTAGTTGTCTTTGAAATAGCTGGTGATATTGTCATCCAAATGCAGGCACTTCTGTTTCTCTGAGGTTTTTATGGGAAGAGTAATCAGAGATAAAGCTATTAAACTACCATCCGGGGATCATTTGATGGCATATTTGTGAGTAAGTATGATTATGAATGTTACAAATAATTCCTTCTGAATTATTTGTCAGATTTGTGTTTCTGTATAAAGCATAGAGGGAAGGACACTGCATGCAGCTGTCTGTTATCATAAATTAATTTAGCACAGCACTTAAGAGCAGCATTGACCTGACAACGTTGGTAATAGAGTCCTTAAATCATGGCCCTTCTCTCCGTAGTTGCTCATTCTGTAGCTTTGATGGGAAATGCTGTGTAGTGATTTCTTCAAAGGTGAATGCAGCCCACTATGGAGTGAACTTGCAGGTGTTTGTGCTTCCTCTGGCCCTGCCAATTCAATTCTGAATTTTGGTGGTTGGGTGGGCAGCATCTGGCTTCTCTGGAGAGAGGCAGAAAGATTCCTGGGAGGACAGCTATGACAGGGGTATTGGGTTAAATTGGAAAGACTTTAATCCTAATCTTGGAAATTGTTTATGGGTTAGCATTAGGGCAGCCAAGAGGTTGAACCAAAAGTTTTTGAGTATATAACATGGACATTGCCATATTGACTGACATGAGAATGAAAATCCTGATGGTTACTGACAGGAGTTATATGCCCAGGGTGACAAAATCCATGTCCTTTCATATTATTTAAGTTGAAATCAGATGCAAAATACCCAATAGGAATCACAATCTTGTATTTTTGCTCTCACTTTCCCAAGAAAATTCCAAATCTTCCAGGGGCTCTACTAATTCTCCTGTTTTTCCTTCCCATCCCTCCTTTGTCTGGCTGCAGCACAATATTGCTGAAATACCCCTCTGGAAAGCACCTGGGGCTTTGCTACTTCACATACTACCAGAAAAGTCTTGGCCCAGAGCTTAGCCAACCTCAGGGATGAGCTGGAAAACTTCTGTAGATACCAGAAACCAATGGAAACAAGCGGAGGAGGGGAAAAGGAGGTTCTGCAACAGCAGGAGCTGGAAAAGGGAAGAGCAACAGCTCCAAGTGCACAGATGAGCCCCTGTCAGAGCCCTGTCTGGCCAGGTGAGGAGCTGGGAGCTTCCTCCTGGGCAGCCTGCCTTCTCCATCTGACTCCCACCACAGGGTTACGTGGATTTCTGCTTTGGGTACCCTATGGCCAGAAATGATGGTACATGAATTATCCTGCTGGGTTGCCTTTGGTTTATTTTGTTATGTTAATGTGTAGTTGTTCCTGAAAGATCTCTTCACATTACCATATTTTAGCACATTTAGGGATTTTGTGCTGCCCAGCTATTTGAAGAGATTGAATGGTCTCCTAATTCCTTGGAAACAGTCTCACCACTTGTGAAAAGAAATCTTGCTTCAGACAGCTTCGTGCTGGAATCATTCCATTTAAAAAAAAAATGGAGTCTTCTGAGGTCTTTCTCTTGGGAGGCAGGAATTGTAGATTTGAGCCTTTTGAGCTTTGGAGGCAGGAAATGAATTTAGATGACACACATCCCGAGAGTTATTGAAAGATCTGATGTCTACGGCTCCTCTTACAGCAGTTTAATGATTCTCTTGGCTGTTTTTATTTTAAAGCTCAAAAAATAAGAAAATTAAATACAAACAAATAAAGAACAGATTTATTTGAGGATAATAAAACCTTTTTTCACTGTCAAAAGAAAACAGTCTCAATTTTTGGCAGGAAAAACTAAAATGGAATTTGACCCCTATTGACAGATGATCAATACATGTTTCCTAATTTTCCATTCTCTTGATTGATGTTACCTCTGATGGTATTTCAGATGTCTTTTAACTTTGAACTTTAAGGATATAAAATCCTACTTTTCTCTCTACAGACATTTCCTCCTACTCCTTGTTTAATCTTAAGTGCTACTTTTATTTTTCTATCTACACCCACACTCAAGAATAATTTCCCTATCTGCAAATGTGGTGGGGTTTTTTAATTTTTTTTTTCCCACTCAGCTGAAACTTTCAATAAAGAAAGTCAGCATCCTTTGTATCTTTAATACTAAATTAGTTCCGTTGTCTTGAATGATTCTCTGGTGAAAAATGTGATGAAAAGGCTTCGTTCTCTCCTTCACACATTTTCACATTGTCTTCACTGTTGCTCATTCCATAAATGCTAAGTAACAGAAGTTCATCGTCCCTGCTCCATATGCTTAGGCTTCTGCCTCTGAAATGCAGCTGAGAATATATTCTTAATCTCCAGTGAGCATCTGTGATTCTGCAAAGACTTGTTTGCACTTATTTCACTTCATGCTTCTCCAATGGTCCAATTAATTCTGGCAGAGTTTGCAGGACTGGGACCCATGAAACCGATTTCTTGGAGTGCTGTTTTGAGGGTGATCTTATGACATCCAGTAATAAGTTTACCACTAAGAATAGGACTCATGTGAACTAGGTGCTGTTCAAACTCAAGGTGACCCCTGCCTGATTCCCAGCATTTACATCTAATCAGAGATTAAATATAGCAAATGTGGAAAATAGCAAAGAGGAGGAGGGTTGAAAGAGTGGAAGCCTTGCAGAGATCTGGTATTGCATAGAAGTCTGAATCACCAAGATAACTTAAAGACGGGTTTTTAAAGGGCAGTTAATTATGAACCCAGTTTCAATTTAATCCCTTTTCTTTTCCATGGGTTTATTCTATTTATTTTTCCCACTTCCAAACCAATTATCCCTAATTATCCATTACCAAAGAGTCTTTACAGAAATAAGTGTTCAGAAGACACACTTTATGTGCAGAAGACTTGATGATTTCCTCTTACATTCCAACACATAAATGACAAAGGGTGTGATTGAAAACTCTTCTGAACAGACCTAGATAAAAAATATTTGAAAAAGCCTTTCTACGCTTTGCAGATGAATGAAAAAACATACAGCAAACAGAAAAATATTACAGATCTTCAGTTCTTAATTTTCCTTCTGCAGATTCTGACAGTTGCCAAAAAGCAAGAGACAAGATAATGGCAGAGAAATCAAAAATGTAAATGTTTCATAGTGAACATACTGTGTGTGGAGTAAAACATTCTACTTCAAGAAGAAAATTAATTATTTCTTAAAAATTTTCATTTACACTAATACATATATTCCTAGATATCCCTATGTGCATACCTCCTAAGAAGTTTATAATTTTTGTTTTCAGAGCTTTGAAATTTTCTTGAGGAGCCTAAAATATAGGTTATTTACCCCAATTTTCAAAAGTGAAAGAAAGCCCCTAGCTAAAACCAGATATACAAAAAATAAATTCTTGTTGGCACTTGTTCTGAATAGAAAATTGACTCAAACAAAGTAAATTTACAGGTCTTCTAACACAGAAGTCCTTGTAATTAATTTTGGCTCAATCATGACACTAACTTTGCTAAACTTTCCCCATTATGACTGTTAAAATGTGTCATTTATTTAAAGTGGATAGAATCAAATAAAACCCTAATTATCAGAAAAGTCTAAACAAAACAGAATGCAGTAGATCTCACTTATTTTTACTGTAATGAATTGACTCAATTAACTCAGAAATTGCCCTACAAATGTATAGTAACAGCTGTTCTGTATTCTAGCTGTACTAAGAACATGAGGGAACAAGTGTAGGGAGGTTTAACAGGTTTTATTAAGCAGCCTGCTGCTGATATAAAAAGCTTTATGGTACAAGTACTTTATGGTATCTGACAAAGAAGCAACAAACTCAATGCTCACCAAAAGTTAGAAACAACTGCTCATATTTTAATTTACTTATATTAAAACACTAGATGACAAGAGAGAAAAAAGGAGTAATTAGCACTTTTGGAGCTGGCAGATAAGGAGGTGACAGTCTCAGTTGTGGGGGAGCAGCCAAGAAGAAAAGTCATTTGCACAGGAGGAACAGAAGGATCAAACAGGACAGACAGAGAGCAATACCACAGTGGATTATAAAAGTGGTATGTTCTGACTTTTTAAAAAAAATACAATCTTCTTCCAGTCAAAGTTATGCTGCTCTGGACATAGATTATAAGTATTAACAAATTTTGTAGAATTCATGCCAGTTTCTCTTTTTCATTAATACGGTAGTTTTTCAGTTGACTCTTTTAAGTTGATCATGAATTTTGGTAAGTTAGTTTTGGTGTAGAAGGATTGTAGAATGGTGTTGACATTGTAATTATATTTGTGATAGAAATCAAGGCTTCTGATTCACACCTGGGATGGGGCAACCAGGGCTGTGTGTATAAAATGGGAATGAGATGTGGGAAAGCAGCGCTGTGGAAAGGAACCTGGGGGTCCTGGTTGATGGAAAGTTGAAGATGAGCCAGCAGTGCAGTGCCCGGGAGCCAGGAGGGACATCCCTGTCCTGGGGACATCAGGCAAAGCATTGCCAGCCGGGCCAGGGAGGGGATTGTCCTGCTCTGCTCTGGGCTGGAGCATGCTCACCTTGAATACTGTGCGCAGTTTTGTGTGCCACAATGTAAGAAAGACGTTAAACTATGATAGTGTCCAAATGGGGCAGCAAAGATGGTGAAGGGCATTGAGGGGAAGCTGTGTGAGGAGCTGCTGAGGGCACTTGGTCTGTTCAGCCTGGACAGGAGGAGACTGAGGGGAGACCTCACTACAGTTACAACTTCCCAGTGAGGGTGCTCTACGCTGGACTGACAATGAGATCTACATTAAGGGTCTTGGAGAGGCCTGGTTTATGTCATTGTAACAACTATAATTTCTGCAGCAGGTGCTTCTCAGCTTGTGAAGTTGCTCCCTTCACTCTGTTCTCAGTTAATTTCCAGAACAGGGGTTTTACAGTCTCACTTCTGCCCAGATGGTGAAGTCGCTGTAAACTGATTTTTGAGTTGAGAGAAGCAGTTTGCAAAAGATGTACACCTGGTGTTGAGGCGCCACACTTGCATCCTGAGCAGTACATTGTCCCTTAAGATGCCTAAAAATTAAGGTTTTCAATCTTTTCCTCTCCCAATGCCAAATACTCATGATCTTTGCTAGTGTTTCTACTCTGATCCCAGCAAACTTACAGGTTGTATTTTTTTCTTGTCTGTGCCTAAAAAGTATATGCTTCTCTTTTCATTTGGTGAACAGGGTCATGTGTAGCTCTTTGTAATACAATAGAATGTAAGAGACCTTGTTATCACATTCCATTTAACTTTTGCAAAAATAGTGGGGTTTTTCTTGCAAAACAGACATCAATAGCTACAAAATGCCTTGTCCTTTGTATATTTAGAACTGCCATTATCATATGGGATTGATTTCACTCTGGAATAAATATATATATATTTGAAAGAGTTTAAAAAGCCTTATTAAATCAGTACAGGAAATTTAAAGGTGACAGATCTTGTCATTTTTTTAACCAGTGACAGCAGCAAAGTAATTCTTTATTCAGAAGAAAACAATTATAGACTCAAGTTAGGATGAGTAAGATTGGCTGATGTATCTCTTTTGCCATGCAAGACCACGTCACTTTTGACATGTGTAGCGGTGGTTCAAGCCCAGAGTGTTTCTTCCCCGCTGAGGAATCTGTGGAGACCTAGAGAATAAAACCCCCCTGGGGTAGAGTCGAAGGTAGATTGCCCCAGAGAGGGGTCGAGCTCCCCCTGTCCCTCAGTTCATAATGGTATTTTCGTATCTCCCTCTCTCCTCCCTTCCTCCTTCCCGACTGGTCCCTGTCCCTTTGTCTCTCCCTGGTTCCTCCCCCGTGCCGTTCTGAGATTGGTTGTTACCCTCAGAATAAAAGTCTGGTGCCCGGCTGAGGCCGGGGTCTTTTGCCCTGGACCCCAAGCACCTGACCACCGTGTGACCGCGTGTCTGATTGGGGTCCGGGCGAGGGAACACTCTCTTTGCAGCACTCCGGCTTTTGGGGACAGCGTGGCTGCCGTCCTAGGGAAGCGCAGCTCACGGCTAGGGGAGACAGTCCCCAACTGCAGTGAACCTGGCGCTCAGGGACGCTAGCAGACACCACCGACGAGCTGCTGACCATCCCTGGTGGTCAGCTGGTCCAGCCCACACGAATGGCCACAGACATGTATAAAGAAATGAGATATATCTGAACTCTCTACTAGGAATATAAGTACCTGGTCTGAAGAATGGACAGGTGCAGAGAAAAGAGAGCATTGAAGAATTACCCAGTTGATGCTGCTTTAGTGCACCTGCCAAGCACTCTGCCTTACACCCTGTGGAAAAACAGAACCTTGGGTTAGTTCCAAAACCCTCCATGTTTTGGGAAGCTTCTTTGAAACTCCAGCACTTACAGATCATGTTGTGCTTTGAAGCAGGAAGGTTGATATCCTATCTGGACCTAATTCAAAACTCTGAGATGATTTTTCTTGCTCTCTGGACTGGAACTGAAGCTGTAACCAATTACAAGCTGTGAAAAGAGGTTACTCATAAGCTGTTCAGTTCATATATTTTAAAACCCTCTCTTGATCAAACTGTAATAGCAACTTTATTGCATGTGAGAAATTTACATTGCAAATGCACATAACTGTAAGGCTATGAGCCAGACCTCCTACCCTGCCCTATTCCTCCTCACCACACATTTGGCTTGTTCTTTAGATGTAATGAAATGTGCAAAATGAGCATGACGGTTCTGCCCTTTGTTGATCTCCAGATTTTCATAAGCTTGAAAGGTCTCCAGGGCAGGAATGGTTTTTAACCAGCCTCTAAGCTTTTTCTGAATATGTATAATTAGGTTTGCAAAGTTGCTTGTATTTTAAAGACAGACCAGAATTTGTAAGCTGATTTCCATTCAGCTTTAACAAAATATTTCATCTTTTGCATAGAGGAAAGCATAAAAAACCCATGAGATCAAAATGAATTAGAGTAATACAAACCACTAAAAATTGACTAAAATGAAACTTTACCTCTAGTGTGACCAATAGCTGCTGTCTATTTATCAGTGAGTTGGCTGAGCAAGTGTGTGCAGCTCTCACGTCCATTTAAAGATATTTCATAGAAGCCTTTGGACAGCTTTAAGCAGTGATTTCCAGGCATCTCCTGATATTCTTTTCCCCACTCCCAGCTAGTTCTCATCCTCTGGAGCTTGGCCATGGCCTTGCTTTCCTTTGTTTTCCATGTTGTTTTGACTATCCCAGCCACCACCTTGCTATGAGCAAAATGTTAGAGATAACCAGAAAACCTTGTTGGTGTGGGCTCTGATCCCCACAGCTTCTCCCAGGGGCTGAGTGGGCACAGGGTTTGTCTCTGTGGGCTGGTCCAGAGGAGGTTTGGATCCTCCTCTTGTTGTTCAGCCTGGATGTCCACGTGGCAGCCTGGGAGCTGTGCTGATGTATTAGTGCCTCACCTAAGCTCACCATCAAGGTAGAGTGACAGGATTAGTTGTTTCTTGATCTGCACTGGTTATTCATGACCTGGGTTATGCCCACACAGCTTGTAGTGCCAAACAGGGGAAATCCAGGGTCTGTTTTCATCCATACATGTAATATTTCCCACTTAATGGGGCTATTCTACAAATGTGTACAGATCCCGAGCTTCACTTTTTAGAGTTGTTGAATTGGCCCCCTTTGTGAAGGCTGAACTTTGGTAAAAGTAACATATTGCTTTCTGATGAAGTGGCAGGGAGTTTCCCTCAAATCATAGCTTTAGCTTAATTGCTTCTGAAAAATGACACAATGTGTTGTTATATCTTGCAAGATATTAAATGATGCGGAAAATCCATTAGAGATCCTGCTGAGATGTGGATAACATCCGAGGACCAAGTAAGCAGTTCTATATTTGCTAATTTCCAAACTTTGAGGCATAAGCTTTCAAAGCATTCACGTGTGGTATATCAGATAACATTACATTTTTATAAATAAGTGAAGCAGGCTGAGAGCTTTGGGCCAAATAGTCACTCAAAACAAAATAAAAATGCTGTCTTTTCCTTGATCTGTTTGCATTGGGGTCATTTAAAATTGGAGGCTAAGAGATTATTGTCTATGCCAAGGGAGTATAAAATAAAGCTGAAGGTATGAAGGAAAAAAACTTCAACATGTGAGTTTCCACCTGCTCTGTTTGTTTCTGTTGATTCTGGCAAGCACTAAGCTCCAGATCTGAGGGTAATGCCAGCTGTTAACCAAGAAAGCCTTTAACTTGCAGAAACAACTATGGATGAAGGACTTAAAATGACCATAAAAGCAAGAAAGTAACTTTGCGTTGACATGCCTGACTTTATCAAAGGGTGTCCAGAGGATCTGGAGGCAGAGTGTGCCTCTCAGAACCAAGGCAACAGCAAGCAGAATCTCATTTAACTGCTGAGACCATTTCTTCTTAGCCTGGCTCTTGTGATCTTGCAAACTTCGTGCAGCACCAGCTGAAAAAGGAGGTCTATACCCACAGAGCAAAGTTCCTGCAGACGTGTAAGCACATTTGGAAGTTCTGTTTGGTTGGGGACTGAGTTGCTGGTGATGACTGGGGTTCCTTCTGCACTTCTTTTTTCTCCATTCTTCTGTACTTCTCTTTCTTTGGAAGAGAGATGAGCAAGGGCTTTTGCCAGGATAAAGACAGGGTAGCCTAAACCTCTGCTTTTTAAATTGCTTGCTTTTCCTTTGTTTGGGGTGTTTTTCTTTTTTTTTT
>VZTX01011308.1:1031919-1060871 GCA_013400915.1 Pardalotus punctatus
CCCCCCCACCACTTTGCCTTCGGCATTCCATGGCACCTATTCCACTGTGCATCCACCAAGGCATCCCTCAAGCTGTGTATTGGGATCTATGCTGGGCAGGAGCGCAAAAGAAAAGGATTTGGGGGAGAAAGAAGGGAAATAATGCTATGGAGGAAAATCTCAAAGTGTATAATACGCATTTAGATTTTTTGAAGAATAAATGAAAAAAGGAGTAAATTGGAATTAAGATGCTGAAAAAGTCATTGAATTATTTTTCTCAAGGAAAGGGATAAGATGAAGCAACCCAAACAAATTGTGTCATTTAGCAGCAGTTCTGTCCTGTCTGTGTCCTCAGCACTTGTTAATTGTGTGCCTGATTTGGCAAGTACAGACATAATGGGAAAATGCTATGAGAAAAGTCACTATTAAGATGTCAACCATCAGTTTGGAGCTATCTCCAGCTTTCTTCCCTCATTGTTAGTCCTCTCAGAAAGGCTGATCACAGCCTCTGCAGGTTATAGACTCAAAAGAAAGTGAACTACCCTCTCAATTCTGAGGGTCACCCGGGAAGCAGTTTCTTTAGAGTACAGAAACACTGATAAAAAGTGTCACTGCACAGACAAAATGAACTTCTGAGTAGGTCTCAGCTTGCATTGAAGCAGTAGAAATTTATCTGATCGCCTCAGCCTTGAGCACTGCATATTAATTTCCTCAATTAATTTTCCTTCCTGCAGTAGTGCTGAATATGGAGGAGGCATCACACACCCAGTACCCAGGCAGCTCTCTGAGAAGCTCCTCTGAAAGCACGTGAAAACACTTGCAGAATCCAATTTTAAAAGGAAACAAATTTGTTTAATTTACAGACCCTTTGTTTATCTTTTCAGTATGCAAGTTAGTTTGTCTGTAATCATTTTTACTCAACTAGCTATTAACTTCCAAATGAGAGGTCCCCTTAGGCAGCAAAGTATTTTATTATGTCCTCTCTTTTGTCATTGGTGATAGAGAAAAACCCAGGCTATGTTCACAATTTTTCTTTTTTCACTGTATGAAATTTTGGACAATATGTTCAGACACACAGAGTTTGTCTTGCTTCTGGCAGGACAGCACACTCCAGGGAAATTAATGGGAAACACACCTAGGAAGAATTGAAGATCTCCGGGCTTGAGGACCCAAAACTCTAAACATGTTTTAGGGTGGTCACTGATATGAATTCTGAGTTGAACAGTGAGCTGGTGTGACAGTTCAGGCTTCTGCTTCCAAAACCTGCCAACTTTGTTTTCTGTTCCAACCTTATGATTTTTAGTTCTTGAGCAGTTGCTTTTTAAAACATCGTTCAGCAAATAATTTCTACTCAGTGTAAAATAAATAGTACTAAGTTCCAAAATGTTAAAAAACAAATACCAATCTAGAATGCCAGAGGATGCAGTTACTGCCACTGATAAAGAAAGAAAGAAAGAAAGAAAGAAAGAAAGAAAGAAAGAAAGAAAGAAAGAAAGAAAGAAAGAAAGAAAGAAAGAAAGAAAGAAAGAAAGAAAGAATAAGTTAAGATACACAGTATTTTCAGTTTTTATTTTTTCTTCCAGGCACAAGCAGGATCATGAGCTCAGTGTACGACCTTCATGCCCATTAAAATTTAATGAAAAACAGGATGCTCAGTTATTTCTAAAAGTCCTAGCAGCTTTCTTTTTTTTATTTTTTTTATTTTGTTCTCTGGATCTTGTGAAGTTGTTACCTCCCGGCAACCCCATGCCTGGCTGCTGCTATCAGCTGTGATCAGCACCGTGGTATTGCCACATAATTCTAATCACAGAGGCAAGCAGAGCCCACGGGAGGATGTGGGACACAGAGATGAGGAGTAGGGTCTGGCCTTGAGAGAGAAAGGACCAAAGCAATTTAAGAGAGGTTGTCCCTGGTGCTCTTCTGAATAATGGAAAAAAGTGAAGCCTGCCAGCTTTGACAGGCTGACTGCTGGGAGGCAGGAGCTGAGGGAGACAGAGACAGAGGGAGACCACGTAAAAGCATCATCTACAAGCAGGAACATGTCATGGAAATAACTAGTAATGACATGTCAGGCTGAGAGATGCCTTTTCGCCAGGGCATTTCTAATGGGGCTGCTAACTGGTAAATGAAGGTGCTAATTGGTTTTCCAAGAGCCGGCTGGGAAGCCACGGAGCAGCAAATGCATCATCGTGGGTGCTTCGCATGGTCTCCCACCAGGGGCCATGCATGTATCTGTCCCTCCATGAGAGTTGCATAAACCAAATTCTGCCTTGAGTGGATCCTTTCTCTTCTCAAATCTAATTAGGGAAGTTTGGCTTCTTCATCCCTGGGTTTTATGGCAGGTTGGATGATGCCTGACATCAGTTTTCTGGGTTGACAGGGCTGTGTTTTAATCCTGGTTCCACCTCACCTTTAACTCCATCAAAACTACTGCCCAGCTGAGAACAGACAACTTTTAGGAAACAGGCTTTAAGAAAGGCAAATAATCCCTTAGTGATATTTCCTATCTGGAGAGGAGAAGCTGTCACATGGATCACGATCAATTAGCCATGAAGAGAAACATTTCAAACCCTGAAACAACAGCAGTGGTCTGAACTGGGGAGTAGAGCAGTTCAACACTGCTCTGTATTTAATGACAGAGAATGTATTCTGCACAACTTTCTCCAGAGATTATAAAACAGATGTTCAGCCGTAAATATCAGAAACAAACATTCTCATAAATGAACAATAGAACTACAATTCTAGGAGGGATAGTTAAAAATAATATAGACTCCATCCAATATATACATTATTTTTGCAGCTCCTTTCTTCCTGGCATTTTAATGGCTGCAGTGACTAGCAGGCAGAGTGACAGAAGGCAGCAACCACATCGTGCTTCTGTCTTGGTGTCATGTCTAATAAAGCAGTGTTTGACACTGCAAAATTCAGTCTGAGTGAAAAACTTCTGCCTGCATCACCCTTCTCTTCCTTGCATTCCTGTTTCTGAGGATTTATAACATATCTCAATAGTATTTACATGTCAAGCTTCTTTAAAGAAGTGCTTTTATTTTTTCTTAAGGCAGAAGAGGTTTTTGATTATTTGCATATAGGGGCTTTCTGCTATACCTGCTGGGCAGACAGCTGTTTCTAATCCTTCTTGATGTAAAAAGTACTTTTGGTAATTTTCCAGCATTATTCTACCATACTGTAAAGAGCACACTTAGCATGGGCTCTCTACCTCTTAGTTTCTGAGAAGCTGATTACTTCTGCCTCCCAGCCACAACAAAACTAAAATGCTCTATGAAATGCTAAATGATGCTGTGTTCTCCAAGAAACCTCTTATTTTCTGCATACTGTGAAAAAATGTCGACTTAAACAAAATTATTTTTACATTCTTACGTGTTATGGATCCTAACAACACCATTCAGACTTTGTATTTCTCTGTCTTTTCTGAAAGGTTTTTGTCTCCATCAACAGATGTGTTTTGTTATCAAATATGCAGGTAGGCTCACAGAAAAGGACAACAAACACTAAAAGAAAAAATTTTCAATAAGAAGATACCATCTTCATATTGAAGAACTGCTCCCTTTATTACCAAACCCACTCAAGAGCTCTGGACTTTCAGTAAGATTAGACTGTGTTTTGAGGAAAAAGTATGAGAGAATGTACAAGATGAAATGCTTCTCTGAGAGTATATGTGTTTCTTCTGAACCAGGCAGGTCAGTGGAAAGAATCTAGTGAATTTCTGCCATACAAATCCACCCCATACAGAAGGGTAATCAGAAAGAGTAAGATATCACAGGTGCTATATAGCAAGTCAGAAAGCACATATGGCATTGAATAAATCAAATTAACCCTGGCTCTGATGCCAGGAAAGTCACTGCATCCAATTTTGGAAGTGTTTTCAGTACCCTTTGTTTCATACCTGGATACCACAGCGATTTTCTTACTTTTTGAAGGGACTCCAAACCTTATTTGGAGACTGCCTGGTTAGTGCTATCACAGTCAAGAACTGTAATCTTAATTTCATGGATCTTGCAAATCTAAGTGATGCTTCCAGAAAGCACATGAAGTGTGAATATTTTCCAAAAACATGCTTTTTCATTTATGAAAATGGTATCATTCTTAAAACTGTGTTCACAGCTAAAGTCTGTACAGGTGGCACATTCAGCGCTTAAAGTGAGCCAGGATATGCTGGCAGACAAGGATGGGCCTTGAGGGAGGCTTTCCAGAATTTTCCAGAGAGGAAACAGGTCAGGAAAGAGTGCAGGAGGATGCGAAACTTCCTGTATTGGTCCTTTGGAATGCTTGAACCCCCACTTTAAAGTTTCCATTTCAACACTAGAAGCACACGTTTGGAGGCATCACAGTCCTTGCACTTCAATATTGTAGCTAAAATCACTCAGCATCATGGCCAGCCAAATACACATTTCAGACATACAAACCCACCTGTGTGCAAGCCAACATTAGCAGCTTTTGCATTCAAGCAAAATTGGCTTACAAGCTGGAAAGAGGCTAAAGCCATGTGTGCCCCTTTGTAATGGTGTGAGGGGGTAAGGACAGGATGATTCTCACAGGCTCAATTCTCAGCTCTTACAGCCTTAAAATCTTCTCTTCAGGTCACTGCTGCTAAGTAAAAATCCCAGTTAAAGCCAGAGCACAAAGCCCCAAAACAGTGACCCACACCGGGGTCTGCTGATGTTGCTGTAACGACCCCAAATAAGCTTTGCGTCTTGGCAGCACATTCAGCAAACTTGTGGGATCTGCAAAAGCCAGGTGGGAAGTGTTAAAGGAGGCACTAACTTGTCCAGAATTCCCAATTAGAGTAATAATGACATTAAAGAAGTCATTTGCTATGAGCCATGCAGAACAAAATCAGCAGATGACACAGGGAAAAAAACCTGAGTAATAGACCCTGCCACATGTTATAATAGAGGGGACTGAACATTGATGTCAGGTTACCCAAGGATTGGCTGTCATGTACCTGTCAGTCTTTCTTCTAGAACGTTTATATGAGGTTATAAAATGCAAAAGAATTTTAGCAATATTTGTAATTTAGATTTGGTGCTGCCATGACACGTTTGTGTCTCAGGAAGCCTGAACTTTTTCATCTCCCTGTACACACACAAAGACACTATTGTTTTAGAATCTCTGTTTCCTATGTGTTAACCAGGCCTGGCTGTCGTCAGAGAGAATAAAAGAATCAATGATTATAGGGAGAAAGAATCTTATATTCAGTGCAATGCTTTGAAGAAGCGGGACCTCCTTAGGCCCAGGCCCGTGCTTTTCCCAGGAAAATGAAAAATCTAATGCAGTTTGAGGGGATTTGCTAAGAGTTTAAATTGTGTTCTTGAATGAATGAAGCAATTGGAGGGAAGCAGAGGTCAGTTCATATGGGATCGCTAGTGAGGGAAGGAATGATGCAGCTGTCAGCCCCTAAGAGACAGAAGGGGAGAGAAGCACTTACTGCCAGGGAAGCAGCGAGGAATTTTCTCAGTGTGGTTATTATAGCCACACAAACAAGGTCTTCACTGAATTAAAACTGCTTTTCAGGAGAGCTGTTAATTTAATTCTTGCTTTTATCTTTCCAAGACCCTGCCTCTTCAATTTAAAAGCAGCTCTCCTGCCTCCTGTCCTACCCTGTGTATTTCTTTGTGTTTTACCTTCAATGTTACTGCTTGACACTCACTGTAAGTCCTCAACTCTATTAAAGTTTGCTTTCTATCGTTCCCATTCCTGGAGGGAAACACAGGACTGGTATCACAAACTACAAACAGTTTCTAATTTTAGATATCAGCCCCTTACTTCCCACCCTGCAGCAGCCTTGGGGGTTTCTGGGGATCTGCTTGGGCACTCTGGGCTGCTTTCTGTGCCTGTAATATCCTCTCCCCTCTTGCTGCCCAGTTTGGCTGGGTTAAAGGGAGCACAAGAGTGCTTGCCTGGGTTGTTTTTACACTTGAATTTGTTACGTGAACGGGTTGTGGGCAAAAACACATCTGCATAGGCCAACTCCACCTCTCTGCAGGAACCTGTGATCACATCCTCCAATCCACTGGGATTCACTTTCTACAATTCCTTCAAACTGGGGGCACCATTTGCCTCCAGAACTTATCTTGGAACCTCTACTGTTAAGACTTCCCTATAGAGAAGTCAGATTTCTGACTCTTCTGCACATTGGATCACTATTTATTTTCATATGCTTTTTCATCATGTTGCTGGAATATTATTATTTCAGTTTCTAAGTCTCTGAAAACGTTCTTATAGAGGCAGTCATAATAAAAGGAAGTGGAGAAAAATGGGCTCTCTTGTCTTGTCTTTCAATGATCTGGTCCCCTTTTTCAGAGAGAGATTTGCTCTCTCCTCTGAAGAGCTTTTAAGTATTGTCAATTAGTGACCTCAATTCCCCTCCTTGACAAGAATCTCTGCTTTCAGGAGGTAACTGAGCTGTGTCTCAGCTACTGTTATTTTCAAAACTTCCAAGACACCCTTTAGAAAGTATTTTCTTACTCTAATTACATTAGAGGAATCCCAGAGGATGTATCTCTTTCCCAAGAAACATCCTTCAGAATTTTAACCTGTTATCTGGCAACTGTGGTAAGTTTCTGATGAATAATTTCAAATGCTATTATTTTTGATGGACAGAATAGCCACATTTGAGTGAAAATCAGTTAAGAAAATGAATTAAAACTGTGCTGGTTAGTCTGAAGCAATAGGAAATTAAAGATAAGCAAAGGATGAATCAAGCTAATAAAACAAAAAATTCACTCCAGTTCCTTAAATTCAAAGATAAAACTATGTTCTTCAGAACTCCCTCCCCAAGATCTTATACTGCCAAACAGGGATAAATGTATAAACAAGAGTATGGAGATTATAACATCAAGGTTTCATGCCAAATAATAAATAAGGGGTCCTGAAGGTTTCTCTTAGATGAAGACAACATAATTTCACAGTCCTAGACCCTAGATATATACTGCAGATTGGCAATCATGGTACTGCTTCTGATGTACACGCCTCTTCCTTTGCTTTAAGGGATGTATTTTTAATTTAATGTTCCAGAATGCTGTTGAAAATAGGTACCATTAAAACCTTGACAATTTATGCAATAAACTCAGTGGAGCTTTTGAAGGAGATTGAAGCAGGAGTGTGAAATAATAAAATACTGATTTATTCCTTGATGTTTTGCCCTTGTGAAGGAATTGCCTGCAATTTACATGTATCATAAAAAACCCCAAAGCAGCCAGGTTTGTAAGAGAGCCTGTACAAATGGGAGAATAGCTTGTAAGAAAATAAATCTCAGGGGTTAATTAAACATTGTTTAAGAATTTAATAAAGATCATCAAAGTCTTCTGAGGGTGGGACACAATGAACACAGCCAGAAATTCCTTAATAGAGCAATTCCAAGATAGTTTATCAACTAAAGCCATAATCCTAAAACTGATTTAAGACAAAGGCTGTAGTGAGTACCCACCTGAGATAAAGTGACCATAGCAAGCAATGTTGCACAGGTTATCTAACAAAAGAGCAGCAGGAAAAGGTAAAACACAGATTGCTTCCCATGGGGAAATAAGAATCCTATTTTATTTCAAATAAACAGTGCAGAAGCTTGAAGAATTGGACACATGAAATGGGTAACAAAATGAAAAGATACACAATAATGAAAATGACACAGATTTCATCTTTTTTGAATTCAGGCCTTGAAAGGGGGAAGGCAGGGGCAGAAGATGCTGTCAGCAGAGACATCCACGCAATGAGGCTGAGCAGCAAAGCCGTACGATGCAGCTGATGGCTCTCCTTTGGCTGTGGCACTGTCATATCCAGGTTCTGTGTAGGGAAGACTAGATGAATTTAAAACTGGCTGAAACACCTATATTGGAAAAAAAACTGATGAAATTTGGCCTTCATAAAATAGAGGGAAAATGCTCATTTCAGACTGGTCATTATTACTGCTCCCATGCTCAGGGCCTTCTGGACTAATTTTTATTGTAGTTGTAGGGCTGATTTTAATGTTAAGATCAAAGGATATAAAAAAGAAAAGAGGGGGTCATAGCTTTTATTAGACCAACTGATATCACTGGAAAAAATACACCAGCATTCAGGCACATGAATCCTTTTTCAGGCCTGCTAGAGAAAATAATTCTGAGAAGCAACTACAAGCACTTGTATCACCTGAAATAAACAGAGTCTGATGTCATGACACAAATTTTAAGGGATTTTGAAGTAGTTAGTTAAGAAGGAAAACAACAATTTCAGTAGAAAATTAATGACTACCAAATATACTTACAGCTGAGAAAAATGGAAACTTGGGTCATCAGGGACACACCGTGTTCATTGTTTTTATGTGAATTGTTTTGAAGATTTTTACCTGAAAAAGCAATTTTTCCTAAAGAAAGTTAATTTTCTGTCTCCCTAATATTTCAAGCTTATTCTTACCCATCAAGGTGAGGGTTTTGAGTTTTTTTTCCCTTTGGTAAAGATGACTCCAGGGTTTGGAAGGCCAAATATCGCCAAATAAGCCGGAATTTCACAAAAGTGATGACCATGGTGTGTATTCTCCATACTATACTGAGCATCAGGTGAGTAATGCCATAGTGTTTTGGTTTTCCTAAGGATATTTTATAAAACACCCCTCCAATCTTGTCCCAGCTGCACACCACCTGTAGTCATGGCTTCAACCCTGTATGACAATGACTTGTCAAGCTCAGTTTGAGCTGGAAACAGTGAGAAAGGAGCAAGGAGATCTTCAGGTAACAAAGTGTGAAGATAATGTGAAGACAAGCAGGTTTCTGAGCGGCATAGTAATCTCCTCCAAATGCTACTCAAAATGTAAATTGTCGCAGTCATCTCTACTGCAATGGATGTAGAAGGCAGTAGATGAAGAGGAACTGGTTCTGTTTGCTTGGCAAACGGGTTTGGAGTGTGGTAGGTTTGTGTGGTTACTGATAATTAACGTCAGTCTTGATTCAAATTGTGAATAACTGGTGCTACTCTGTGGATATCACTGGAGTTGCTTGCACTACACAAGGCTGCTTCTCGAGACATAAATATGACTGTATAAAGCTGCGGTTGGGTGCAGCTAGTAACTCACACGACCAGTTCCACTAGGACTGGGTTTTACTGTGGTTATAAACAATTATATAAAAGAATGTTAAAGACCCTGATAATGGGAATCAGAAAAAGTAATTGCCCCTGTATTTGTTTCACACAAACACTGCAGTTTTAGTGTGTCTTGCGTGTGTATGAGCAGGGGCTAGGGTTTTATGGATGCGTATATGTTAACAATGTAGAGCTCCAGGTGAGTTCTTTTTGATGCAAATTTGGTGTGCATCTCTACTTGGAGTCCGGGTGTTCACATCGGGACATGATTTCCCTCCTTGTCTTTGAGCAGCACCAAACCAAGCCCTGCTCTTTCCACCTTTGATCCTTCCCAGCAGGTAACATAATTGCTCCTGTTCCTCATGAATTCTGGTAACAGTAGAGATTAGCAAATGGAAGCAAAATTTAATGAGATCATTTTTTTTTCTCTCCTGCCACTCTGAAGTTGATATATTCAGAGGTTTTAGTATCCTGATTTATTTCACTGGTGTCTCTTACCTGAATTTGTATTTTTAATACCGCCAAAAATGAGATTCTCTTGCTTTTTCCCCTCTTGTTTTTTATTAATTTACTTAATGAAAGATTGTAAAAAACATCTTGTACCACATAATTCATAACAAGTCTCAAAAACTAGTCCTGAGACAGCATTAAATTTAACAGATTTTCTACAGTCATTGGAGTGATTCCACTAAATGCTACAGTTTAACCTACTTATTTGAAGTCTTTCTTTTGGACTGTGCTAATCTCCATTTAGTTCTGGTCTCTTTGTGCTATTTTTTTCTAATTTCATTTTTTATAATATATGGAATTAAATCATATGATCATTACTTTAAATCAAATAGAGCTTGTTTTCAGTATCAGTCAAGGCCCTCTCCAAGAACATATTTAAATGCAGAAGGAATTCAGCTATTCATGTCATGTTTGCTTCCACAAGCAAATCTTGCCAAGCTGAAGAACTGTGAGTTAAGCCATATGGTTTTCATAAAACATGGTGACTTGAAATTTATTTCCACTTTGCAAAACAAAACTCAGTGCCAAAGCACTGTGTGTGCAAAATTCAGCATCAGGAAAAGAGTTGAGTATATCACTATTGGTCTCACACTGCTTGGGTTCTGCACTGCCAAGGCTCAAGGTGAGTCTTTACCAAGTGCTGGAGGGAAGAAGAAAGAAACTCACAGCATAGAAGTTCAAAAAGAAAATTTTCTAACATGACTAGTGAATGTAGGTAATCACTATTGAGACTTTAAACATGAGACACGTTGAAGGGTTCCCAAAAAAACAGGTTTAAACCTTTTGAAATGAGCTGCCACTTTTTGAGGGCCCCAAGTAATGGTTTATTTTTCATGGACCTTAACTCAAAGAACCAGACCAGTAAATGGTCCTTCAGTGAGCTACAAAGCAACCCAAAGGTGTGAAATTCTGCTTTTTACACGTATTTGTAATGAGTATGAAAGGAGACAATTTCTGTGTGTGACAGACTTCAAGGCATCCATTATAAACAACAGTTAGGAGTCCTATATTGTCCTCTATAATCTGGTGCTGAAAATGGGTTTAGAGTTCTCAGTTTGAGTTGTCTGAATTATGAGCCTCTTTAAGACTTCATATTTGAAATTTACTGCTCTTTAATGTTCTGGCTGAACTGAATACAGAGTTTAAAGTAGCTGAGTCTAGGAAGGGAAATACAAATATTTTTGTTTAGATTTAAGGCTGATTTCTCCAGGCTTCTTTCTGCTGTATAGTCAGAAACTGAAATCACTCTTATAAGACCTAAAATGTTGGTTACTTGTTCATATTTCATAAGGAATGATGAAATCCTGCAATCCCTCCTTATTGTTTCGGTCTCTTGAAAGTCTTGGCAGTTTTTGCTTTGTTTATAGTAATCCTGCTTGCAAAGTGCTTACAAAGTCTGTTTGCTTTCTGCATAACTAACAAGAAAAGTATTATGTTTTAGATTTCTAAACTAAGTAAATATCATGTTTATGCTGAAGCTGATTGTAAAAATTACGTTTATGGAAGTAGTTTGGGTATAATGTCTTATTTTTCACAGTGCATTGCCCCCTGTGAGGAGCTGAGCCTATGCCTGAGTTTGACTCTGTTGGGGATGAGGAAAGTGGATCAGAAGAAACATATACTGATCCAAATAAAATCTTCTTGTGAAATTCATCTGTAAATCAGACTATCTAATCCAGGTATACCCATGAAAATTAAATTATAGAAGTGCCTTTGACAATGAGAAAATACAATCAAAATGCCTGCTCTAGGAAGGGTTACAGCTTCTGTAAACAGCTCCCAATACAGCAGTAAATTCTTGTATTCTTTGTCAGCTCCCAACATGCAAAATTAAGGTAAGAGTGTAATTATCTAGTGTCTTGTAATGCAATCAGACACTCTAAGAATGAATACTGTAGGAAATTTCACAGGATATTTAATAATTCTGACTGCAAAAGGTATTTTAAGTGCACTCAATAGACCAAGCCCAGGTCACCCTGGCAATGAGAACAAACCATAACCCCAGAGAGCTGCTTGCCCATCAGGTCCCATCCCTCCTTTCACCTTCGAAAAGAAAATTCCTATGGGCCCCAAAAGGGAAGATAAAAGAGCCAATTTATACAGAGCAA
The DNA here is from genome assembly GCA_013400915.1 of Pardalotus punctatus. Lineage (NCBI taxonomy): Eukaryota > Metazoa > Chordata > Aves > Passeriformes > Pardalotidae > Pardalotus > Pardalotus punctatus. The sequence goes on from VZTX01011308.1 coordinate 1,043,589, forward strand.
ATTAATGTTTCTCAGTCAATTCCTGATTTTCCATTGCACTGCCATTTCAGGTGTGTGTGTGGTGAGGAGCTGCATGGATGGTTCAGTGCAACAGTAGCTTTTTCTCCTGTGGTACAGTAAAACTAATATTTTTGTTACTGAGCCATCAGTCAAGTCCAGACAGTCTCAGTGCATGAGTGCATATTTCTGGAGGATTTTCTTTTTTTTTTTTTTTTGCAAGGTGTTCTAAATCTATTTTGGAGGTTTGAGTTGATAGGAGTTGAAATCAACTCTAAGGTGACCAATGGCAACAAATATCAGCAGGGAAACTGAAGAAATGAAAGCAAAAATCATCTGTGCTCTCTTCAACACATTTCCTTGCCAGGCTCATAATGTTAACAGGTGAATTTAGCCCCCAATCTGGTACTAGGCCGGCACAAAAACAAGTTGTTTATCTCTAAGAATTAGACTTGGTATTGGGTAAATTTTACATGAGTGTTTGGTCACCTAAATCTTTCTTCAAGTTTTAAACTTTCAGTATTGAAAAGTATAAATATGAACTATTTCTCTGTTTCACAGTAACATAAAGCCCCTTGACAAAGTTTTGTATTTGATAGCTTTGACTTTTAGACTTTAAAACTTCTTATATTTTGAACCAGAATTTCTGATGTTGTCACAAAATAAGAGGCTTTTTTTTTTTAATACCTACAGAGAATATTTCCTGTTAGCACATTTTAGGAACTACAACTCAATGATAGTATAGCCGTTAATTTTTATAGTTCTCACTCTTACTGCTAAATTTAGCTTCTTGCAGTTTAATGGTTCTCATATATATTTTTTTTAAATACCAAGCATTGATATGCATCTTATTACATTTGAGCTGACTATACATATTTCTGATAGCACATTTTAAACACAGGATATTTAATCTCCCACTGTTGGTTGAATGACACAATGCAGTATTTTGTGGGGTGCACAAATCCCATGCAGGCATCACATTCTATTTGATGGTAACTGGTGTTCTTTAGACCTGCATATTGTCAAATTGCAAACACAAAGCTGGTATTTCCATTTGTGGAGCAGCCTGAACTGGAATTGGAGGGCTCACCTCAGCATCATTTTGCATACTTTCTTTCCTGAATAGGTGAAAGGTTATTTTTTTCTTTTGCTATCTCACCAATTTGTTATCAAATGGAAGCTGAACTGCCACTTGATGCCACCTTTTTAGACGTTTTCTGCTCCTAATAAAAACTGGCTTCCATCCAGTATACATTAGCTTTGTATAGATTACACTTGAAAGTAAACTTCAAACTACAGTTTTCTGCTGCTTCACAGGAAGGAGCTGTATCTCTACAAAACATTTCACTACCTGAAGAACAATGTCCTTAGATCACTAAAATAATCTGGAGACTTTAAAGTGGCCTGCAATGCAAAGCAAACAATAACAAAGATGCTGGTATGTCACCCAAAGTGAAGCTGGAAAGATCAACTGTTCTTAGGGCATTTCTGGAGATAAACTTCCTCCTCTTTTCACAGCCAGGTGAGCTCAGAGGAAATGGGTGAGCTCAGAGGAGATGATTGTTCCTCTGAGGACATGTCTGACACTTGTATTAGCAGGGACAGAGAAGCGCAGGTACAAGAGGGGCCTTTTGCCCATTTTCTTCCCTTTCTAGAGGCTTCTGCCAGCTGAGCAGAAGGGGTGCTCTTCACACAAGCCGTTAGGTGAACGGGGGCCAAGCCAGAACGAGCCAACACTCAGGGATTTGGCAGAAATCCCTTGAAACAGGTCTTTCCGCAGAGGAAGCTGCTGACTGTTGCTCTTTGGCATGAAAATGCCATGGTTCTGTCTTCACGGTCCTTGGGCACATTGTTCTGAAACTCCCACTGCTCCTGCTGCCACATTAATAAAGCAAACACCACACTGTGTGCTGGCTTGTGTGTGTTCTGTCTGGTGGCAAGCACCAGAGGTGCAAGGATCCAATTTTGTCAAAATCATAAAGAAATGGCGCTTTAATTACATTGAACTGGTGAATGAGTTTATGCATCCACCTTCCTATGGAACCTGTGAATGGCTGTTTAATTTGCTGGCCAACATTAACTCTAGAGGACAAGAGATCTAAAAGCCTTGAAATTCCTAAAAGTTGTGTAAAGATCAGCCTCTGTGGAGGAAAGCATACATGCTTGGGCTGAAGAGAACACACTATTTACAGAGTGCCTAAGCAAAATTTATATTTTTTAATCAATCCCAATAAATTCTGACATTCCAGATGGCACAGAAATATTAGGAATACCCAGCTTGTCCTGTATTTTCACAATCTTTTGAGTGTGTGCGTATTTACCTCGTGCCAAGTGGCGTGGAGCTCTGTGTGTGACAGCCTGCAGTGTGCAGGAGTTTTGGTGCCATGCAGAGCAGGTTCCTTGGTGCGAATCACTGAGCACCCACGTGCTGATGGAAGCACTCTGCTGCTGCACTGCCTGGTGATTCAGCTGCACACTTTGTTTCATCTTTTATGCACCTCCTGTCAATGCAAATCCCTTGCAACACCGAGGACTTCTAATCCCCTTATTTGTGATTCGGCCTTGGTATGAAGACAAACATTCCGAGCCACTAAGAACCAGCTGTGATAAAAGCCTAAATACTGTGAAACAAGAGGACGTTATCAAATGGGTTGATTTTTCTGCAGGAATCACTCCCTGTATAATCCTCATGCATGGTGTCCTTCATGCTGCATGGAAATAAAAAACTCAGTATTCATTCAGGTCACTTCAGAACCAGTTCTTCTCCCCTGTATGTAATGATTATCTTTTCATTCTACCCGGTACAGTTTTGCATCTGCTCCAGGTGCTGGGCCACCAGTCTAGACTGGCCACATTAATCCTGGCAAAGGATAAACTTGAAGGAATTACTTGCTTGCCTCAAAGAAAGATAATGAAAACAACTTCAAGAAGTACTTGTTACCTGCCTTTCCTCCACTGGATACAAGATTTTAGAAATGTCATAAAACATGTTCCTCCCTTAGTGAGGAGGAGAATTAATGAAGCTTGGTGTCCTAAACACTCAGGTGACAGATTCTCTTCCCTGTTGTAAGACTAATCTCTCTTCACTGTGGAAATACCCAACACTTAATAATCTGATGGTCCAGTGCTTTCCACACTTCCACATCCCCTCTCTGTGTCCTAAACCTGCCCTCACTGCTCCCAGCTCCAAGCCATCCTTATCTCTACCCTCTGTTCCCTATTGTTGTGCTGTGCACTTGCCAATTTGTGGTTTTGGAGTGCTTGGCCAGTACTGACCTGCCTGGTGTCCAGTGCTCTGCATCCCTTGGCTGTGGGGTGGTCACACAGGGCAGGCAAGGGATGAGGCCCTTCTGCCTTCCTTTGCACAGGGCTTCACAAATCACAGAATAAGCTGAGCTGGAAAGGACCCACAGGGATCATCGAGTCTAATCCTGGGCCTGCACAGCACCATCCCCAAGAGCCACTTCATGTGCCTGAAAGTGTTTTCCAAATGCTTCCTGAACTCTGTCAGGCTTGGGGCTGTGACTACTTTTCTGAGGAGCCTGTTCTAGTGCCCAGTGACCCTCTGGGTGAAGAACCTTTTCCTAATATCCAACCTAAACCTCCCCTGACACAACTTCAGGCCATTGCCTCAGCTCCTGTCACTGTCACCCCAGAGCAGAGATCGGTGCCTGCCCCTCCTCTTCCCCCATGCAGAAGCTGTAACTGCAGTGAGGTCTCCCCTCGGTCTCCTCCAGACTGAACAGACCAACTGCCCCCAGCCGCTCCTCACACCGCTTCCCCTCAAGGCCCTTCACCATCTTGGTTGCCCTCCTTTGGATGCTCTCTTATGGCTTCTGATATTGCAGGGCCCAAAACTGCCCCCAGCACTCAGAGCAGAACCCCAGGTCAGAGCAGAGTGGGACAATCCCCTCCCTTTGCCCGGCTGGCCATGCTGTGCCTGGTGGGGTGTGATAATTTATACAATGCTACCATCACACACACAGACAAAATGAGAATCTTTTCCACTGCTCGGGAGGGTTACAAATGTTGGGGCGTGCTTGCTAAAGGAGCTGAGAGACAGAAGTCAGTGTGTTTCCATGTTTCCTGATGGAATGCCAGAGCTGCCTGCAGGGCTGGGATCGGGATGGGGACTGCATGCCACAATGCGCTCGCGTGTGGGGATGGGAGCGGAGGTGAGAGTGAAGCGTCTCTCTCCTACCCTTCTCCCTCTTCCCACGGTTAATTTGCATCTGAATAGGAATTTGCTGAAATAGTGCGCATAATCTGAACTTCCTGCATGTTGGGGTATAGAGATAGATCTTTTTCACATAAGAAGGTGGCTTAGCCTCATCCATTTCATGTGGCTACATCAATTTATTCCAGCCAAAGATCTAATCTGCTCCTTTCGGTTGTGACTGTTTAAAATTAAGAACTTTTAACTCTTCATGTTGTGTAAATGAAAGAATTATAGTGTGGCAATCTCACAATCAAAACATTTTTATTCAATTTATTCTGCCAGAAAACACCTCTTTCAGAAAATGGAGGTATATAGTATTAAAATCATTTGAAAAATAGCTATTCCAGGGTTGCTTGATGAAAAGCCTCTTGCAGATCCAGGGCAATTTTTGTTATAGAACCACAACATTTAATGATACTCATCAAAGAGTTATTTTTTTAATCCACTCCAGGAACTACAGGGGACTTTTTATACTTCCATGTGAAAGCCGTTCTTGCTCTACTACAAATTTATTTAATTGCAGCTCACACTAGAAGCTGTTTTGTCCTGCTGTTTTTGTTCTGCTCTGGTGCCTGGCAATCTCGTTTATATTTAGGGGCCTCTGGGACAGCTAGATCTGTAGGAAAAATCAGTTCCTATGTGTATTTGGATCTAAAACACTGCTCGTGGTCCTCTCTAATCCATTAATTGGTCAAAAGAACTTCAAAAGCTGCCCAAGAAAAGCAAGCTTGGAAAATCTACATCTATACAACTTTTAACAGGATATGTACTTCCAGTGACTTATTTTTTAGAAATTCAAAATTATTTTAATATTTCTAAACCATTTGCAAAAAAAGTCATCACAGTCATTAGTATAAATCTTATGAATATTCTTTAGAATAACTTCTGATCAGCTAGCCTGGTTCTTCACTGTTTAGTTCTTCCCTCATGTAGGTATCCTATGCAAGTCTTAGCAGTGATGAGTCAATATTTTCTTCTAAATTTTTCATTAACTTGAAAAATTAAGACCAAACCCAGTCCATTAAAGGGCTTTTCAGTCCTTCCCACTTGATTTTCTCTTTGTAGTTGTGTTTCAAAATAAATGCGTTAGCAGGTATGTGGTTTATTTAATGTCTCCTTTCTAGAGAAAACAACCCTTTTTCAGGAATACTGCTGATATTTTGTTGAATTATTTTATTAAGACACAGCAAATATCAGTTTTTCAGAAAAGTGCATAACATCTACAAAAGTTGATTTAAATTATCAACTAAAACATTGAAGCAAATCATATTAGACTGGCAAATAAGTATAGTGTAGCCACAAAGAATTTAATTAGAATTTCAGCATTTGATAGTTAACTATCAAGAGATGAGTAGCTGATGATCTAATTTGACTTTGTATTACTTTGAAAATTCTTTATCCGCAGAGAGCACTTTACCAAACTAATCAGTGTATTGTTTAACAAGTTTCTTGCTTTGTATTCAAAGTAGAGAAGTGCACTGAATTCTGCTAAGATAGATAATCATAAATAATACTGTAAGTTACAGAGAAAATCAGATTTTCCAGAGGTAGACAAACATATACATATTTTATGTATAGATGCACAAAGAAAAGATCTGTTTATTGGATTAAATGCTGCTCTGAATCTTTCTGGATATAGTTTGTGTCTTGTAGAGCAGCTGCACAAGAGATACCACAGATCAGCTTTTCCCTGTGTTATTAATTTTTTATCAATGATGTGTCCAAGTGCAGTTGACAGTGATTTCATGGTAAAAAATAAAAACTACAGAAATGTGCAATAGTGCAAAATGGTTTATATTGACACAGTTGTACCCATGCAATGGTTCATTCCACTGCACAGATATACAGGTTATACTTGTTTCAAGATATAAAGCTTGAAAAGCTGAAAACTCTTCTAATTTCCTTATATGCAGAAGTTTCGGTAAAGTTATTAATATTACAGGCTCAAAGCTTGATGTAAGAAACCACATGGTGATTTGAAGAAGATTTTAACTGAAATTTTTGTGGGTAAGGTTTAATCATGGATTGCTTTCTGTCTCAAACCTGTTACATTCTGGAATGGAAGGAAGAAATACAGCTAATTTAACACTCTGGTTCTGCAAGAACCATTCAATCGTGGTATCTGAAAGCCAGGAAGTGTTTGTAAATATCAATATTCTCTGGTTTTTTGTATTATTCCTCTAATATAAAGACAATGCTTTTAAAAAACTTCTGATTCTACTCCATTGCTGAAATCTACTCAATTTATTTAACATTTATAATTTTAAAACAACCTATTTATGCAGTTCTGGAAGTAACAAGGAGTGCTTTGCTAGCAAAAGGCTACAATCTACCATTATTCATGTCAGAGTCCCTCATGGGCACAGGTTAGTTGAAATTGATGGGACAATGAGAAGAAGGAAGATGCTGCCTTTAACAAGAGAAAGAGTATTTGTGCACTGTTTTTTATGAAGAGACAATGCCCACCTTTCTCACAAAAACTGAGTCTGTGTCTACAAAGAGCTTCTGTAAAAGGAGTGGGACCTCTGGGATTTCTTCAGGAAATATTGCACACCTGTGAGATATAATAAAAAAATATTATGGCAGGTTTCAATCAAAACGGAAAATGTTTCTGACTGTTCATAGTACATGAAGTACTAACCAGTAAAACTTTGTCTTGGTATGTGACCCTTGCTAAAGCCAGCCTTGAGTGAGGATTGTACTGAACAGTTTCAATGGACAGCTTTGATGAAAGCTGAATACGAACATAGGGAGTTCTATACTACTGTGTATGTTTCAGTATAGAAGAATAAATCTCCTCCAAAATAGGGCCATTCATGAGGATTTTTTTTTTTGTTTTGTTTCAGAAACAGGATAAACAAAAACAAAGTGACAAATCACGAATCTGGGCCACTGCATTTTGTTCTTTCAGGGTGTTTGTTATTTTACCTTGTTTACTCCCCTTTTTATATACTAATCTTGTCTCAAGTCAAGCAATATCTTTGATCTTGTGCTATGTACACAAAGCTTCCATCTTGTTGGAGGACAACACATTATTAAAATAACAACAAGCTCAGTAGCCACACAGAGACTGTTATTGCAGACATTCTCTACTGTCATTGTTGGCTAGAAAATGTTGGATAGAGTGATTCCAAAAGAATTATGTCATATAATGAGTTCAAGAGCAGAAACTCCAAGGGTCTGTGTGGATATCCATGCTGGCTCCAGAGGGACTGCAGATAGAGGTATATTCTATCATAGGTAAAAGTTATGTTGTCTTCATGCAAGATGATCTAGGATCCTGGGATTTGTTCTTCTAAATCTTTGAGGTCCTGATTAACCCAGCACCAAAAGATTCTTTTCATACAAGTAAATATTGCTGTTTAGTAGAGCTGGCATTTGTATCCTACAGGTACATGACTTTTATTTCCTCTTGAGGTTCCAAGTATAAATTCAATGTTATTTTGCTGTCTCTTGTTCATGACGACAATTCCTACAGTTGCACAAGGATTGCATTTTATTCAAGTACTTTCCATTCTTACAAATGTAATAAAACAGGAAATAAATACTGTAAGAGAAATAGATGTAATTTAAAGGAATCTGATTTTTTTCCCATCTTGCTTAGTCAACACAATGTAAGGCAAATTACAGAAGGCAAAATACATTAAAAAGGAAAAGGCGGGAGGATGATAAATCCACAGAGTTTGCCTTCAGATAGGTCGTGTCAAAGAGTGTATCTGGAGTGCCTGCTAGGTTTTTGATTAAGGTGGACTCTAATGTCTTATTCTCTGTCTCAGAGGGGGCAATTTGCAGAAAGCACTAGTAATCTTTGCCTTCTCTTTCACTTACCTAGCACTCTTCACAGGCTTTTAACAGTCTGAAATTGTACTGTTTAAAGAGTAGGGGAGATGATTGTTTAGCTTCTGGTAGCTGGAGTTTCAACACACAGCTGTAAATATCTGTACAAAATAACTGTCTGCAATCATGGTTGTCAATGTCCTTGTCTCTGGGCTGTTCAAGGCTCTGAACACAAATTGCAGCTTGTTATGGCAAAGTGCCTCAACGACAACCTTCTCACAATGAAAACCAGCTCAACACATATTTTAAGATGCATGTTTACACACATTGAACACGGCTGCCTGGTCCCTTTACACTGTAAGGCGCTTGCCCACAACACAGATATCACTTTGCTGAGGTGAGGATCTGAGCCACGGAGTCAATACCTCTTTGGAGGTGAATGAGGACCTCAGAAGCACACAGAGTGAGTGTTAGGAGTGCCTGAGGGACTGACATGCTTGGGCAGGTCTTCAATTAATTTTAGGTATGTAAGAAATGCCTTAATGGGCCTGATGGGAGTTCCAGCTACTCGTGTACTCTATCTCCAAAAATGGCATTAGGGCACTGTTTAAGGAGAGTATCAGAGCCTGCCCTTTACTGACAGACCAAGCCTTCCATGCTTCTCTCAGCACTCAGGATTAGGAAAGTTAAAAGGGTGCATCCTTATTTATTCCCTTGCACATCAGACTGTGAATTTGTCTAATCCCTCTAGGAAATGTTGATGCCATTTGTCACCATCCTCATCTTGCAACGTGCTCCAGAAGTTCCTCCTCTGCTGTGCAAACTACACTTTATGTGTTTTAAGTTGACATCCAACCAACATCAATTGGTGTTCTCTTGCTCTGCTTCTCAGAGAGTTGATATCTCAACCACTTTACCAATTGGTTGGTAAATCAATCACTTTCAGGGTTTTGTAAATCTCAACAATATCTACTTCATCCTTTTCCTCCAAAACTGGAAATCCCAGACTTCTTAATTGTTCCTTGTATAGTTCCTTGTAGTTGATTCTACATTGCCTTGACCATTTTGCTTGCTCTCCTGTGTGCTTGTTTTATCCTCACTAGCCCAGCCTGTGGTAGGATAACCAAAATTACACATAGTACTCATGATGTCATTACACCAAGACTTCTCAATACCATTCTTGGTGATACCTAACACTTTTTGAGGCATTTATCTACCATGGCACAGTGACTCCATGGTTTCAGAGCTGCCTGCGATGGTACCATAATACTTTTCCTAAATTGCCATTGCCAGCTCAAAACTCTGCATAATACTGGCATAACTTTGATTACTTTTCTCTAAGCAATTTACCTTAATCTAGAGTGAAGTTCACCCGCAACCTTTTTTACTCACTCACTCACTCACTCACTCACTTTTGGGATGTCCTTCTAAACTTGCTTTGAGGACAAATCCTACTCCTCAGAAGCGCTTTGTATCTCCTTCAAGTTTGAAGATTTCACTGTTTCATCCCTTTCTGCTGTGAATGAGTTTGTGGTGACACATCTCTTCTTTTCCCTAATATCAGGGCATATGAATATGTTTCTTTCCCAGTTCCATTTTTAGTCTACACGTTAGGGTGGGCCAGCATCTGAGGCCGCACACAAGGTGTGTGACTGCTGTGGTTGCTCTCCTCCTCCATTAGCCCACGGAGCAGATGCAACTGCAACTGGCTCATCTGGAGCTGAGGATCCAGAGAGATGCAGCATCCCTGAATCAGAAGTTACTTCTGCAAGAGCAGGAACAAGCTGATCATGTTGGAAAAGGAGCACGAGGAGATAATGGGGACCCCAGGCACCCCTTATCTTCTGGAGTGTCTCCATTCCAGGGCAATTTTTTTTTTCAACAATAGAAAAGTGTGGACTTTTTGTTCCTCACCCTGATAAATAGGAAATGTCGGATCATGTGGGCACTGTAGAACAAAACATACACTCTTTGGCACCTTGCCTTCAAGGTGGTTTGACTTCATTCACTGGCTGTAGAGATTTCTTTTCCCATTGTGATAATTTACTAGGTCACATTGGCCAATTATTTGGGGTTAAATAAAATCATCAAGAAAGGGGAATATTTCTTTGAAGGTACACGATCTGATTTATAGGGCTTGCCTAAGGGGAGAGAGGGGGATTGTATTCTGTTTAATTTCATTCTGTTCATTCTTTCATGAAACTTTGGATTCCTGCTTCCTTTTAATTCCAAAAACAGGACATACAAATTTATTTCTTGGTAAATCAGTGAAGGGCTGCCAGGTTTGTTGGCAGCATGAAAGAGGATTGATGGTGTGGGACAAGAATGGAGAAAAAACTGTCTTGATTCTGAACAAAACCTATTTTAAATCAATTGTGTGAGGAACTGGAAAGGTTCATAAGAAATGTTAAACCAAAAGCAAGGGGATATTTACTGTATCAATACAACAAAAGGAGGTTTCTCCTGGTGTTGGTCTGCAGGAAGTCTGCTCCTGGAATTCCTCCCCTCCCAAGGAGCCTGGCTGAGCTCTTCAGTGACTGGAGTGTGACTCACCTCCCTGTGTGTTTCAGAGCGAGCTCGTTCTGCCACTCTGATTCCTTAGTGCTTGGAAAACCCAGACACAATTCAGGCAATTTTTAACATCAAACAAAGATCAGAACAGCAAAGAAAGAGAGCAGAGCTGGGACTGACTTTGTCAAGTGCTAGTGAAGGGCCAGGATTAGAATCAAATCCAAAGCGTTTACCATTGGGCAGGAGTGTGCTCATTACTGGTGCTAGGGGGCTCCTAAAAACAAGTGTGTTGTTACCTTATTTTTAGTTATTTATCTGTCAAAACACAATGAGATACAGTTAAACAAGAATTGTTACAGAGAGTAAAGTAAAAATGGCATTTAATACGTGTAAGCCAAAAGTAATTAGATAACACTCCATCTTTGCACACTTGTTATGCACATACTTGTAAGTTAGATATTTTCTACCTCTTGCTAATTCTGTGCCAGTACAAATGCATTAAGTTTAACATACTGCCAGATGCTGCCTTATAGGATCTGGTAATGCAAACCATAATGTCAGATTGAACAGCTGATCTTAGCTTTCCAAACCTGTATGTTGAACAGTGTGCTATTTGGGGTATATTTTATAAAAAGAAGGCAAATGGAATTAACTGTCATTGAAGGCAAAGTAAATTAACTGTCATTATGAACAAGAGCAAAGAATTAAGATTTTGCCACGAGAAAAGAAAGACTATGATCCTTCCCACTTATCTCTATACACATAACTTATACACCTACGCCATCAGGCTGATCTCTTTAGGTTCCCTCCACAGATCAAGGTACTTTGAAGGGTCAGTTTAGGTGTAAGGTGGGCTGCATCAATCTCTAGTAGTGACTAAGCTCCTAATTTAGGCCTAATTCATTTGGGCTTTTGCAAAGAGTACTTGTGAAAGCAGAAAAAGAAATTAACTGCTTTGAGCTCCCAAGTAGATCATGAAAATCATAATGATAACACACATTGTGCTGTCAAAGAAAAATGAGACATTAATCAAGTTAACTGACAGACTGAAAAATACCTCTCTTTTGAAATGAATTGTGAAAAATAGGAGTTTCAGAGCCTAAGAAGCTGGAGATTTAAGGATGTGATGATCCTAATAGCGACACAGTAAGTTATGTTGTTAACAAGTACATATTACATGAAAATAAGATATTCATCTTGAACTGAAAAATATTCGTATGAAGGACAGAAATAATCAAAGATAGAAATGCAGCTCATTCCTTGCTCAAAGTCCCAAATTTGACATCATGAAGGGCAAAGCAGAGCCCTCAATCTGAGTAAGAGACCTTCTTCATTCACTGAGTGAGGCCCTGGACATAACTGCAGGATGTGGATCCCTATAGTCTGTCTTGAAAGGGACAGAAAGAAAACACATCAGTCTGTCCCAGAGCTACAGGCACAGTGTACCACTGTAATTATTAACTTGTATCTTCAATAAATTTTTCTGGTTGCTGTGGGTTACCGCCTGTCAGTTGGCTGTTTTATCAGGCAGGGTACAGAAACAGAGCCCCAAGCTTTAATTCTTTTAGCATTTTATTCTTTCAGGTCTTTCTTTTGTTATCCACTGGATGACCATAAACAGCTGACAACTACTGGCAGTTCTGTGGCTTTTTAACATAAAGAAGAAAATACCCTATTCTTTGCTTCTCCTATTCCCTGTGTATGACCAGGCAGAATCTATTAATTCTGGTCATGTTGCAGCTCCCACCTTTGCCCAGTTGCCTCACTGAATTTGCAAGCTCCCTGCTTTATCCAAGGAAGAATAGCCAATGCCCCTATTTCCCACAGCCTTTGATGAAAGTTTGATAAGAACATCTCTAGCCCAAATCCTCTTGCAGGTGGATCATGCTTCCAGCTCACAATGCAAAAGCCAAGGTGACAAACTCTACAGAAAGTGTTGCCATTGCACAAAAACTTCTGTGTGCTTTCTGTCACATCTTTTTGCCTGTTTTTTTGCTGCCTTTTGGGCTGATTTTCTTGTTTAATTGTACTTCACTGAGTTTCAGCTCCCCCCTGACCTTGTGATTTGCTTTACTCTTTCACTTGACACTTGAGGGATAGGCAGATTTTTGTTACTGTCCCATTCATTTCCATACTTTATGAGCAATCATAGCATCTTTTTGAAAACACTGCCCAGCTGCTCCAAAGTTCATTTCAGATCACTTGAAATTTTCCCTGTTTTTTTCTGGCTGCTTAGTGCTATCTGTCCCAGTTCTTTCTATCTTTCTATCTAGAAAAAAATTGATTTGGCAAATTTTGCTCAGATGTTTGGGAAGGTGAAGTGAAAGTAAGTGGAGATAAGGGGCAGTCCCCATTAGAGTAGCTGGTAATGAGATCTGGATGTCTGAATGGCTCTGAAGGAGAGACACAAAAATGTTAACAAAACACCAATATCAGAACCTTAACTAAATATGTCATCCTGCCACAGAATGGATCGGAAATTCTCACTGTATATGTAAGTAGAGATAATTCTCTATTCCCTTCTACATCGTTCCCACACTGATCTACCCAAAAAATGAAGAAGGACCCAGAACATAACATTCCTCTTCCTCAGGACTGCAGTTTGCTCTGTGATTACAGAGATTATGCAAATAATAGATATTCTAATTGATAGCACAAAATTTCCATCTTTCAGTGTAACTGTGTCCATGCAGCTCTCCATTACCCTGAAGCAATTGAATGCACCAATTACCTGTAATTTACAATTTACAATTGCCTGTAATTGCAGGAAGCATCCTAAGTTTTCAAACTGAGAGTGAGAACCAGCTGTAATTCCTGGCTGCAGTTACAAATACTCAGCCTCTTTACCTGAGCAACAGCTTCCAATAAAAACTGCTAACAGTTCTCTGATTTAAGCATTTCTTAAAATACTTTGAGTTCCATTAAAATTTTTTTCAAGGATCACAATTCATAGTATGAGAAAAAAACGGAGGAGATTAGTTTTTTTAAATGCCTGGTGTAAATCAAACTCAGCTCTTTAAGCACAGAGCAGTCACTGTAAAAACACACAGAAAAAAAATACCAAATACAAGAGAAAATGGAAGGACTGAGGCAAGCCTGTAGCCTGTAATATATGTAGTTTAGTTTTGTAAACTCATATTTTCCTAAACCATAACTTCTCATAGCTTCTGTCATGTCTTTCATTGGAACCCAGCTTTCCCTTCTGCATTTCTGAGTGCTCTCTGGGATCAGAAATATTGTGCTATGAGCCAGGGGAAACCATTTATTTGGGTGTATGTGCAATCACACTACAGTCACCTGAACCACTCGCTACATCTCTGTCCTTGAAGGCTATTCTTTCACCCTGCAGGTGTGCAGACAGGCCAAGAAACTCCTCTGTTATAGAATCATAGAATTATAGAACTATAGATTCATAGAATCATGAAGTTGGAAAAGACCTTTACGATCATGAAATCCAACCATTAACTAAGCATCGCCATGTTCACCATTAAACCCCAAGTTATTATGTTATAGAGATCCAGAAATGTCACTCTGTGTGAGTGGGACATGAGGGAAGTCTGACTCCCCTTGTCTCCATAGTAACATCCCCACCTTCATCTCCAAGGGCTGCTCCTTAGGAGCACAGTCGAAGGAGCTCAGTGTCACAGCAACTTCTGAATTCTCCCAGGCTGTCTGAGATGAGCTAATTAAGCATCTACAAAGCACAATACAAAGGGAGCTGATGGGTGATGCTTGAGGAGGAGACATCTTTATTCACCAAAAAGTGTGAAATGAGTATGAAAAAGATTTCTAATGTAGCCTCAATCAGTCAGTTAGTATAAAGTAAATTGATTAAACATTTGAATGCAGAGATAGTTGTAGAAAAACTGATAGATGTGGTCTTACCATTAATCTGGGTACAGCACTGCACTGACACCAAGGTTATGTCTGATGATGGGAGAATTTTTAGAAGTGTGTGTAACTATACCTGATTCTACTCTACCTGCTCAGTTGGCTTGGGAAGAATGTAATTCCTGATCCATAATTCCTTTGTATTTTTTTAAATTTTTTTAAATTTTTTTTATTTTTTTTAACAAAAGTAAGTAGCTAATGACCTGTTTGGGATGTTCTCTGGGGGTTAAGGTTCATGAGAAGCGTGAGATGGGATGAGATGACACAGCAACATTTTTCAGCACCATTCACGCATTGGCTTCCCCTCACTCTGATTATAGGCAGAAGTCTCCATTACACAAGTAATTTTCAGTGGCACTAGTACAGTTTGAATATGTTTTCAACACATGGCTTTAAAACTAAATTCTTGTTAAAATATCATTTGTGTGGAACTCAATAAAAAAAACTTATGGTATGCTGTGGTTATGTAATACCTTTATTCACTCTGATGATTGTCAGAAAAAGATTTCATACCATATTATTGTTACCAGTGACAGATTTGTGTTGACAATGGTGCAGGCTATAAGCAGCTGCAGCTTCTTTCTAATATACATGATCAGAGACTGACAAGTTAGTTTGCATCTTTTAAGTAATACGCAAAATTTGTCATAATATAAGATCTAGGACTTGCTGTTCATATTCTCTCACAGAAAGGTTTATTCTTTAAGTAAACCTATATGCATGAACCAGAGGGAAATTCTTAAGTATAATTTGGAATGGCTACTTTTTGGGCTTTCAGAATAATTCCCTGGCAATCCTATGGAGGAATTGATTGAGCTTTTAGAAATATTGGTTTCTGCTAGTGAGTGCTGGAGTCTGATCTGCTGAATTTGTTCGCTTTGCAGAGGATGTTCCTTTCCTAGGGTACCTCACGCCCGGCAGAAAAAGCATTAAATGTGTTTGCTCCTACTTGCTTGGGCTTTTCAAACCCAGATCTGCAATGAATGAGAAGCTACGCTTTTTTCACCTAAACTCTGAAAGGCTTTCCCTGATAGCATGCTTAGCTGTCCTTGCATTTATGGTACACTCCTGATCTTGTTGAGTCTTCTTTCAATACCTGCTCTGAGGACATTGGTTTATGGGATGTGCCTTGAATGACAGAACTCTAGAAAATGATGAGAAGGTGCAGAATGACTGGTGAGAGAAACGAGCTGGTGAGACAAGGAATCAGACATTTGGAGGTTTCAGGTATTCCCTAGCGCTGGTAGGCTCCACTCTGCCCTGCTGTCATGGGGGATGGCTTGCACACTGTTATTCAAGTATCAGTCTGTCTGTGCCTCTTTTTCTCCCTGGAAAAGTCCTCTTAATCAGCCCTCCCTTATTTTCCCCTCAGCTAATTCTCTCCTTAAACCCCTTCACATCCCTTTCCCTGCCTTCTCCTCCCCAAAATCCTGATCAGCTGTAGTATTGCTTGAATCTGCTTGCAGATAGCTCTTCTCTCATTTTCCATCTGAATGATTTTAAATGAAAATTCTCTGGGGCAGTGACCTCCTTCAATTTGTGTCCATAAAGCACTCTGGGGACCTATTCTTGAATAACATTAAACACAACAATGATAAATCTAACTGCTAATGATATAAGCAAAGGAGCAGGTTTGCTTTGCTGCTGGAAGGCAGATCACAGTAAACTCTTTTGCTGCTGGTATTGGAGCCACAATCCCATTTTCTCTTGCAAAACACAGAACTAAAGATCAAAATTATATATTGAGTCTGGACTGTTTTTTATATCAGGAAAGCTAAACCCTTCAGGGGAAAGTTGTGTCAGGGAAATTGCCCCAGCACTGACTAATAATAGAGTAATAGAATAATGTTAATGTACTAAGCAGATTTCTGAAGGAATTAAACAGTATGGGCAGATTTTTGTTCAGATATTTGTGTCTCCGTCTTGCTCTTGCACATCAGACAGAGTTGTGCTTTAACATCTGAGGGCAGATTTGGGAAACTCAATTATACAGAAATCAAACTATTATGCAGCTTTTTCCATCAGTTTCATACTGCATTTCTTGTTGTTAAGATTGGATAACTTGCTAATGCAGCAGAGAAATTAGTATGGTTTTAGAGTATTATTGAGCATAAAGTTCTGGAAATTTAGAGAGGTTATTACTCCCTAAATAATATCAAGTAGATCTGCTAACAGATAAGTCCATTTCTTCTGAACTAAAAGGCTAAGCCTTCTGATCATGATTTTCCTTCAATGTATTTAGAAACCCAAGAAAAGCTCTTCAGTAACCCATGTTCCCTATGGATTATCATAAAGAGTTTTCTAGAAACTTCTAAGTTTAATGTCAGTTTTTTACTGTCCCATTGTCATGTATTTATCATAAAAATAAGGGTTAAGAAAGAAAAATAATAAGCAAAAGAAATTAAGCTAAGAACTTGTTTAAAATGTTTTTTCTTTTTCTTCACTGTTATAAAAATCCCCCAAACAACTGCTTACTTATTTTAAATGAAATAGATGAGATCTGATCTCTCACACCATAGAAATGAAACTCTTAGAACTATACTCCAGATCCTTGAATAACAATGGTGTCACATCAACTTAGGAAAAATAAGATTAATTCTATATTGCACAGATATATGGCAAAGTGTGGGTCTGATTTTTTCAAATCCTCTTAATTTGAAGTATGTGTTTTTGCTGAATATTATTTTCCCTATTTTTCTTCTCTTACTTTCCCTCTTTGCGCATTTCATCAGTGATAATTGTAATTGAAAACAAGTTAGAAGAAAGCATTCTATGTTGCAAACTAAGGACTATTTTCAACCAGCTGTTGAACCCTAACACTTTTGGTTTGTTTGGCAAATTGAGAGTTAGATTACATTTCTTTCAGTTAAAAAAAAAAAAAAAAAAAA
>VZTX01011308.1:1060882-1106870 GCA_013400915.1 Pardalotus punctatus
AAAAAAAAAAAAAAAAGAAAAAAGGTAGTTTTGTGGCATTCACTGTTGGGGATTATTGTAGGAGGGAAATTAACCTCCCACCACACCTCCATTTCTTATTTTCATAAAATTTCCAGGCCTGATTCACTGCTGTATGACTTCAGTTTTAAGAGCTGTTACAATGGGTATGCACAGGAAGGAGTGCAGCTGGAGTAGCACCATGGAGAGTCAAACCTATTATCTTGGCAAGTGACTAATCCCACGCTCAACACAGCCTTTAAAACATTACATTTCTTACCTGGGAAATAACTTTCTGCTCAACAAAAGTGCAGATCACCTGCACCTATAGGCTCTTTGCATTTTCTGAGACAGCTACACTGAGGTTTACTTAAATAAAGCAGATCCCAGAAATGTATAAATACCAGAGGTTTACCCCAAGGAAAAGCTGGACATTTCATAGAGTAGGCCCCTGTGGAATGGAGACAAGGAATCATCAGTGATCTGTGACCAAGACCAAAAATGTACTGACAAAACTATTGTGAAGAAGGGCTATTTGTGTTTGCAGATAGAATGAGACAACATTCCTGGTGAAATTCAGTAGAGAGAGGTGCAAAGTCCTGCTCCTGTGAAGGAGGAGCCTGGCTGGTGGGAGCAGCTCTGCTGTGGAGGCCCTGGGGGTCCTGGTGAGATGGACATGAGCCAGCCCTGGCAGCAAAGTGCCAGCAGCTCCTGGGATGCACGAACAGAAGCAGAAGCAGTGGATTGAAGTGGTCATCCGCCTCTAGCCAGCACTTGCTAGACCACACTGCCCCCAGCTTTGGCCTCCCAGAACAAGACATCCACGAACTGCGGCAAATTCAGTGGAAGATGGTCAGTATGGCAATGGGGCTGAAACCTTGGAGGAGAGACTGAGGGACTTGGGCTTCTTCAGACCCCAGAAGGGACAACTTCAGGACACTGGACAGCAGCCTGCCTGTACCTGCAAGGATGAGAAGACAGACCCAAGCTCTTCACAGCGGTGCCTCACAGGAGGATGATAGACAACGGGATTAAGGTAAAAAAAAGAGATTCAGGCTGGGTAAAAGTAAAAACCTTTGTCTCTGTGAGGACAGTGGAGCAGGGGGAGATTGGAGAGATTGTGCAGTCTCCATCTCTGGATATTTTCGAGATCAAACTGAACAAAGTTCTGAGCAGCCTGAGCTGACCTCAGAGCTGATCCAGCTTTGACTACAAGGTTGGACTAGAGACTTCCTGAAGTCCCTCCTTCCCTAAAGGACATATTCTTGATCCTACAAAAACAACAGTGGTCAACAGTAAAGAAGTGTCATATCAATAGCTTCTGAAAATGTTGAGATACCAGTTCTTGTATGATAGTAAAATAACCTCCCCCTCCTCCACCCAGTATTAATCTGTTCAGTGACTTTTTGTGACTATAACAGTATTTAGCCCATACGGTGATTCACAGCACTGAAGCCTGAAATATTTGAGTATCACCAGTACCACGTGACAGAATCAATGTATGGGTCAGTATCCTATTTCGGATTCATTACCCTATTGAATTATTGCCATTTTATGGTGCTTTAAGAAAGGATGTCAAAGCTGCCAAATTCCATAATTTATGCAAATCTGTCTCTTGTTTATAAGTTTACCCATCAATTTATGAATTTTCTCTATCCAGATGGATTTTTCACTTGCTTGCACACTTATAAGGGGTGGAAACAAAAGAAAACAGGATTCCATATGTACTGATAAAGGTAGTCCAAATTATATTGGGAAAAGACATTTTGTTCCTTTTTCCCTAAGGAAAAAATAATATAACTTGTAGGACAAGAATCAATGTCACAAATGGCTTTCTTTTTATGTTTATATGACCAAATAGTTTGAGTTTTTAACAGAACAAAATGCTGTAAAGCCAGCTAGATTTCTTCTTCCATTAATATGAAAAAAATAATTGTATTTTCTTATAGAGTATACAGCTGTAAAAATGCTGATAGTACTTCAGATTGAATTTATTTATTTCTCCTTCCCTTTCCCAAATGAGAGCCCTTTTCTGTTCTCATAGTTAAATAAATAGAGACTCAGGAGAGGGAAAGAACAGATTACTGCATTCACTGGGGCGGTTTGGGTACAGCCCTGGGACTGGCTGCAGCCCTTTCCATGCCACCTGCACAAGTGTTCACCTTTGCTTAAAACTGTGTGGTCATGGAGATTGGGGGCACTGGTGTCAGCGCTACTAACTTTTAAAAGTTTTGCTCCCTGGGAATTTATTGCTCAGGAGAGGGGTAGGAATTGCTGTATTGTGATTCTTCATAACTCCTACTGATTCCTGCCTGTCCTGTTCCCTGGACAGTCAGTGGAAGGGAACAGTGATTATTTTAGGGAAACTAATACTGCTGCTCCTGACATTCAGAGATATCCTAGCTATGTTTTCCATTGACTTCACAGGGAACTTAAGCTCTTTTTTTAGAGGAAATATATTAAGTCCTTACTTCTTCCCTATGTCCACCTCCAAGGCTAGTTCAGCATTTTAGGAAACTCTGGATCTCACCAACACTGCTTTTATTAAAAAAGCCAATGCTTTATGGTATTCTGGAGTCTTGTTTTGATCATTTTATTGATAGGATTTTCTAGTTGTTATCTCAAAATGTTGCTGAAAGGGAATCAGGAGTTACCAGCTTTGACATTACACCCTTAAGCTTTTGCTGAACATCCACCCAAAGGAGTATTAGAAGTTGTTGGCTTAGCAGAGAAAATATTTAATAAAAGGTCAAACAAAATCACAGTGGAATCATGAATATCGGCATTAACAGGCCCTTACCTGGACAAAGGGATGATAAAGGAGACTCAGGAACAAGGAGCCCTTGATGTGGATTTATTCTATTGAGCTGTGGATTTTGAATAGACAAACATTTATCTTGACCTGAGAGAAATCCTGGGGACCACTGAGCATCCCAGGTCAAACAGCAATCCTTATGACTTTTAGTATGTGAAGTATAAATGCATAAGAGAAAAAAAAACCTAAACAAGAAAGCTGGCTCCAAAAATTACCAGAGTAGATTTACTTGTAGGGCATAGTGCTTTTAGAGAGGTCACAAACACTGAAATTGAGAAGGGCAAGTTCAGACTTTCAAACTCTGCCCAAGATGCAGCAATTCTGAAAAGACCTTAAGGTTAATGGAACCTCAACATTTTCTTCCAGTGAGATGTTGGGAAATAAGAGTTTCAAAAAATGTTATGAAGAACAAAAAAAGGCATTTCCTTGATTTCTGCAGAATAGGTCTTCCAAGACTTGAGACCAGATCTGAAAACAATCTTGTAGCCTTGCTCAAAGAGCAGACTGAGGTAAGGTCTGGAGACTACCAGAGAGAGGAATCTTCAAAAGAAAAGGAAGCTAAAGTAAGTCACATTAAAGGCAACTTAAGATATTCTCTCAAGTAAGAGATGCTACACAGCTGCAATCTAGTAGGATTCAGCATCTGCATCATACATATGAAGGTTGCAGTTTGGTGTTTATAAAGAAAATGCTGAAAAACTTCCTGTAAATCTGGTTTCTATCCAATAGCCAAACACTAAAGCACCAAAAATGCAAAGTGCAACATTTTTCTCTTCATGCCCAATTAACCAATGAAACACTTGCTAATGGAGATAGCAATCTCACAATAAATTGAATCTCTTGCTTGATTCAACTATTTTCAAAATATGTTCTAGTAATGTTACAAAGTTGTGTTTGCTGTAGAAATGATCAGTGGTATTCAATAGCTTGTTTTATGCAGAAGGTCACTTGAATGATAATTTATACCTCCCCAGTTCTAAATTACAAAAACCACAAACCTATAAAATTTAGGAGTTGGGCACTATGCTTTAGAATGTGGTATCCTATTTAGGATAGAAAAGATTTCAAATTCTTGTTTTACTCTTTCACTTAAATGAATTAAGTTCTCAGAAGTAGCTGAAAATGAAGAAATAATTTGAAACATGCTTGCTTTTCTATGCAAATGTGCCCTCTGCTTCCTAACACTGCTGCAGCAGCAGTTGGACTAAGAGGATGTGGTTACTGTTTGCTCAGCAATCTGTACCTGCAGGACCACTCTGAAAACTGGAACTGCAAGCAGGATTGGCTCCCTCCTGCCTAACATGTGAAGCAATGTATAGTGTATTATTTACCTTTAAATTAAAATTGTATTTGTAATCTAGCCACCAAAGTGTGAAGGAGACTACAGGCTCCTATTTATTTCTAGTAATAAAATATAACTGGGCTATTTTTTAAAAGAGCAGCAACCTATAAAAATTAAAATTAGAAATTCAGATGAGGCTAATATCCCATTCCATGAAATTTATCAAAGGTTTTATAGCTCTAATCATTGGCCAAAATAGAAAGGCTGGTAAAAGCTGATTTGCTATCTGAGCACTTCAAATAGTTACTTTGGCCTTTCAGTAGAGAAGTGGAACAGCACAGATCTCTGATATTGTCATTTGGGTACATCTCCATACCCACCTGACCATTAACATGGAAACAAGTACATTTTATAAGGTCATCTTTCTACAGCATTTGACTGTGAACAGGATTATTTAATGCTAACAAGAATGGCAGAAGCTGGCCTGTAATGTGTTAAAAACAGATGTTAGGTAAGACTGAGCTAATTTTTTGGTCCTAATTGTCACAGATTTCAGTGAAACTATTCCCAACTTGTGATTATGGTCAGAAACTTTATTTTTTTTTTCTTGACAGTGGACACATTTTAACCTTAAGTTTGCAACAGAACTCTAAATATCTGCCTCAGGTGATAAACTTTGGGCTTCACAAGAGCCAGAAAAATCAGAGTTTTTGAGCTAAAATCCATACTGTGCCATGGATTTTGTGCAATGGATTTCACATCTGATGAAGGTAAAAGGATGCTGGCTCTGATCTCATTACATGAAAAGGTTTTAACATTTTCGTCTAAATGCACTTTGATATAAAATTGGTCAATGCAGAGACAGGGAAAGATATTTCAGGGAATGTCATTAATTGATCCAAGACGGACTAGAAAAACAGCTATCACCAATAAAATATAAAAAGAGTAAAACTTGCAACAATTTCTGAGTGTTTATTTTAAAATAATGATTAGCAGCATTAAGTGAAAATTCAATAATATGCCACTAGAAATTTGAAATATTTTTAACATTGAGGTTGAACACTCACTGGGAAAACTTACTGCGTTCACACTGGACTCTGCCTCTCAGGGTCTTAGTGAAGGCTAGATATCTCTCCTGAAGAGTTTGGAGCTTGACAAAGATGCTTGTGACTGTGATTCTGTGCCCTGTAAGACAAAGGAGATCAGAGTGGAGTATTACGCTGATTTCAGCTGTTCCTAAAATATCTTCAACTCTTCCACATCTAAGTTACCTTCAGTATCATAAAATTAGAAAATTATATATTTCAAGGAGCTATGGCAGCATGGAGTTATTTTGCAAACTTACTTAAGAGAGAAATGTAGTATTCTCTGCAGAAAGCTTAGGAAAATATTAGAGATGGAAGAATATTTTCCATTCACATCCTCAGCACTTTTTTACAAAGTTACATACTGATAAAATGGCAGAATATGAGTAAGAGAGGAAAAGCTCACAGGATCATACCAAGTGCTTGTGATTTAACAGATAAAAGACACTATGATGAAAACTAGAAAAACCTCAATTGAGAGACTCAGATTAGAACTTTAAACAGGTTCTTCTTTTCCCACATGTCCATGCACAGCATCAATTGAGGAAGCACAAATGGAAGTTTTATGAATACTGCACAGCCCCTGTCAGATGATGTGTAGACCCATGAACTCTAGGAACTCTAGGATCCATAAATCTCTTGGAATCAGCAAGACAGTGTGCCAGCTTATTTTTCAAAGGAAATATGAATATTGGGTAGGTTTTCTTAACTGTATTGCAGAAAGAACATAAAGAAGCCTTTGTGCCGGAGGGTGTACTCAGGTGTGGCTGTGATCAGCATGGAGGGCCAGACTAGGTCAGCTGCATCTGGACTGCAGGAAAGGAGTACTTTAGGGCATTCCTAACCACCTTCCTCTCTCCCATCATCTCAGCTGGGTCCCTTTCAGCCCCTGGGGCTATCCCAGTTCTTGTCTGTAGGACTGGATGGGATGCCTTGAGCAAGGCTCATCCTGGCGCTGGGTCTCTGAGAACATGGAGATAAGAGAGACGCTGAAGTACAATAAACAACAAACTAGTAACTTCAGGAGCAGATATGCACCCCAAGCACCTTTAAAGGTTAGGTTTGTTTTGTTTTTAAACAAAACAGATGCCAGGGAAGGGGAGGTGGGAAGGGCACGAGAGACAGTTTGTTTCGCTGGTTGGGTTTTCACCCTGCCTTTGTGGGGAGCCTGCACTCCTTTCTGAAGCCAGAAGCAAAGGCAACAAATAACCACAGCATGGCTATTTTTTCCAGGAAAATGCCAATAATGACCTATGCCACAGACTGACACTTTTTCTGCATTCCAACAGCTTTGATTTCTGTTGTATCACACTTCAAGTAACTGAGCGTCAGTATAAGTGGGGCACATACAGACAAGAGTCAAAGGACGGAAATACTTATTATCAGTATCGCCTTTAGAAAGACTCTTCTTTGACTTTTCAGTTCTAGGATTTCCTAATTCTACTGAGGAGTGAAGCCATGTACCTTAGAAAGTTAGTTTCCTTGAAATATTAGTATCACTTTCTCTTGCTAACTTTTCAGTGTTCTGCAGGTCATAAATGGTGTGTCCCCTCTGTTCTTCAAAGAAAACCAGCTTTTCACTTCTCATTTTACTTTATAGATACCAATAACATTTTGTTTCATCTGATCAGACTGATGAACACTTCTAATTCAGAGCAGTCATTCTGAGTCTGAATTTGCATTTGAACTTTCCAACCTGTTTTGGATGCAATAAAAAAATTTATATGCAAAAGCCTGTGATTTTTTTCCCACCTACAGTGGTTGATCTAATGAAAGACATGATATCTCTCTATAAAACTTTTATTTTAATTTGGATGTGCTGCAAATCCACATTATAAAGTTTATCCTGCAGCTGGAGTCTCTGGTTTCCACAAGGGAGATTTTGTAGTTAGACCTCAAACTTGAGACTTCTTATCTTCTTTATTAGTAGACAAATGATCATTTTTCTGCTCTGATATGACATCAATTGCTACAATGACAACAAGTACTTGAGAACATAAACACAGTTTATGGCTGGGTAACTGCTGGGTTTCTGACATACAAATGGACTCCTTCAAAAAGATCTGAAGTTACCAACATATTTTACGCTGCTGTTGCTGCTAATTCTACTACAATTAGTACTACTCCTAAAACATGCTCTTGTGAACTACAGAAAAACTGGCATGAGGTTCTATGTGCTTATTTTTTATATAGAAAAATGTTGTGGTCTAAAGTGTGTTTGGTGAAAACAGATTAGGTTTTAGACTTATAAATCATATACTTGAAAAAATTCTGCATATTTTCTCTAAATATGTATTATCTTACAGCTTCAAAAGAGAGTCACTGAAATCACTAGGAACATTTATGTCATAAGGACTGATTGTGGGAGTAGATACGTAGCAATTTAGATACTGTAGATATGCAACAATTTGCCTAAATCTGCCTGATTTTTTATTTTCCATAGGAAAAGAGGTGCTCAAAATTACAGCAGAGACCTTCTATTTTTCTGGTAGCATTTTGTTCTGTACTAACAAGCCATCACTTTCTATCATTCCCCCTTATTGGTATGGTTGAGAACAGCAATAAAGGCAAAATCATTCTTAAAACAAACAGGAATATTTTTGGCACTTCAAAATGAAAGAGCTTTTGTTTTAAAGTAGGCTGCATATTTGACAAGTAAAGTTTGTAGATGGTAGTTTTTAGGGAAGGTTTGTGAGAATTTTCATGTATTAATACAGAAGTACATGGCTGGAGTAGCACCGTGACATTGAGGGCAAAGAATACATTTTCAGCTTCAACCTCTATGCACAATTAATCACTTTGAATTTTAAGAAAAAAATCATTTTAAGTAAACAAGAGATGTACAACTAAGTGGTCTTTGGAATGAATTGATGGCCACTAGTACAAACTATATTGCAGTCTAGGGAGAAGCAGTATAGGGGAGAAGCATAAAGTTTTTGCAACAGAAGATTAATTCTGACTGATAGACTCCAAACTCTATGTAGTTCATGTGAACTGTGTGTTTTTCACAGTCTGAATTTCACATTAACCTAAATTCTAAGAACAATTTTCTGATTAAGATCCACTTCCTCACAGCTGCTCTTAGACCTGCAAGCCCTTTTGGACTTTATAGCTTGCAGACCTCTGATCTCTGACTGCATTTGTCAGCAAGCTGGGGGCTCTCATGTGTTCCTCGTGAGTTACAATGCACAAGCTGAGGTTCTGGGGACCCCATGTTGAAAAGAATGATTCTTAACAGATATTTTCTCTTTGGGTAGTGTGGAGTGCAAAGAAAACCCAAATCTCCCTATATTGTCAGTGTAACCTCATGAGCACACAGACTATAATGAAGAGCAAATTTCATTTTAATATTTAAAATGTCTTTGGGGTAACTTTCACATTTAATTGAGTGTATGATATATATGAATCCTTTTTTTGCATGATTAATTGCTGTTTTTTAAAATATTATCATGTTCTTCCCATTAGACAGCTTTCTAATGTGCACAGTAGCTTTTTCTAGTGCAAGGGTTTAAGACTGACATCAGCTGGGTTCCTGCCATTGTGACCCTTTCTAAATCAACAGTATGTAGCAGCTAGAAATACAAAAAAAATGAGCAATCACAGTTTTATGTCTTCTGTGAACAGTATTTGCCTCATTACAGGAAGTACAGCCTCCCTCATCTGGCCTGATGCAATGTGTTCCTTTGTTTCTCCAGGTTGTTTTTTTGTGGATTGAATTAGTGCCACTCTCTGGCTTGTATTATGATGTTTATCAAAAGGAAACAAATTATTTGCATTCAATCACTTCTAGGCTTTAGTTTGCTTCTCCCCTTAAACTACAGTCATGGACAACAACAAGATTTAAAGTAAAACAGCCATCCTCTTCCACCCTGGAGGTTTGTTTTTAGTCTAAATAATTAATTGCAACACAGATTCTATATCACAGCTGCTGCCATCAGGCTTTTTTTACTTTTTAAATAGCAAATGGTATTTTTTAGAAGCAGTTTATATAATGTATAGTCACTCCCAGATTTCTTCAGCTGAACAGTATGAATTATGTATAAATAAATGGAGAATGCATACTTTTTAAAAGGAGTCAGTGCTTTCCACAATAATGCACGTCCTCAGCAGAAGACAAACACCTCCAGGTCCTCACCTACTAGGGAGCAGACCTTTCCCCCTTTGCTTTTTCCTTGTCTCCTGGAATAAGACCAGCCAAACTTGTAATCTCCCTGAGGAAGGCAAAGCAACTGCTGCTCTCACCTGGAAAAAAAAGTAAGGGGTGATGGTGTCAGCAGGAGCCCTGCTGACAGCCTTGATAACAGCTCAGGAGGTTTGGGTAATGAGCACAAGTGTTCTGCACAGCAGAAATGCACATGTGAGAGAAGGCGTAAGATTTGCTAATGGTGTAATGAGCATAATTAACCCTGCAACACATTAATATACAATTTGAAGTGCTTGCTGACTACATAACAACAATGTTTTGGCATTGAGTGTCCTTGAAGGCAGATTATATTTTTTAAGGTAGTTAGGAAAACTGATGTTTGATAACTCTGTGACAGATAACACCGTAACAGTGGAGTAATGTAAATTCAGTGTTAACAAGCACTCAATATTTTGAAAAAATCTAATTTGCAATTATCACTTACAGGAGCACATGTACATCAGATGGGTTAAGGGTAACCACATGTTTTGAGATGCAACTGCAGGAGCTGTTCCCACAGGTAAGGTCTCTGTGATCTGTCACTTGTTTTATTGTGCACAAGCCTGAGAAATGGAGTGTATTTTGTACAAAAAGCTTACTTGATTTTAGTTTTTTTTTAAAAAAGCATTTAATATGTATCAGGTTGTTTCTACTGTGAATACAGACAGCACTTCATTTCATAATTTCCATGTGGCTGATCAGTAGGGTTAGTATCCAGGTAAAGGATGGCTTTTTGTCCAGAGTGTCTTTAACTGCCAGTCATGGGCAGTCAATCACAGAATCCTACAGGAAAAGACCTGCAGGATCATCGAGTCCAACCATTAACCCAGCACTGGCAGGTTCACCCCTGAACCCTGTCCCTAAGCACCAGATCATATCTATGATTCTGTGACTCTATAGCTACATGTTTTTTGAACACTTCAAAGGACAGGAATTCCACCATTTTCCTGGGCAGCCTGTTCCAGTATCTGACCAGCCTTTCAGTGAAGATTCTTTTCCTAATATCCAATGTAAACCACCCCCGGTACTTCTTGGGGTGATTTTCTCTTCCCCCACCACTGGTTACCTGGGAGAAGAGATCAATCCCCATCTGTCTTCCTTTCAGGTAGTTTCCTAACATTCAGGTTGCCTGGTGGGCAGGATTTTCAGAATCTTCTGAGTTAATTTATTATTTAAGATGGGACAGCCAAAACTTGAGACTGTCAAAATCACTTGTATCCAGTCTCCAGAGAGTCTGAACCCTGCACACGCATGTCTAGGTCCATATGCACAAACTTAAGCTGATAAATCAATTTCTACGAAAGCCAATAGGCAGTTACCATGCTGGAGGAAACCCACATTTCTTTTTGATGAGTTATGTGACAACAGACCAGCATCTGCAAGAGAGTATTGGTAGAGATGAAAGCCACAGTTAACCAGAAACAACAGTAAATTAAAGAAAAACTTATGCAAATAGATTTGAATGGGCTTGGCTGTACCTGCATGTTTTTCCTGAAGTTAGAACATTAAAATATTGAACTTCCAGTTTCCATAGCAATGTGTCAGTGATATTCACAGAAAGTAAAAAATATAATTTCCTCTCAGTAAAACAAATTCCCAAGGAAATAAGAACAGATGGAGGAAAACAGAAACATCTTGAAAGTACTTTTATTATTTAGGGATGGAAGATCTTCACAAGTTTTAGGGGACTGGTTTGAATAAGCACCTTAACATCTGAGGTCTCACTTGTGTCTTATGCAAATAAACACAGCTCTCATGTGTCAGTATCAACAGAGGTTTCCATCATCCCATTTATTATTCTTAACAGTATCCCAGTCTGGAATATTTTTGGGCTCTCCCATGCAAGGGAGGGATAAGGAAGTCAAAGCAAGTCCAGCAGAAGGTCTCAGAGATTTTTGGGGGAGTTGGGGCACATGACATGTGAGGAGGTACAGGGCTCTGGGATTGTCCATCCTGGAGAAGGGAAGGCTGAGGGGTGCAGTGGGGGAATGTGGTACCTTGTTGGTGAGGGGGTCTAAGGAGGAGGAGCCAGGCTCTTCTCAAAGGTGTACAATGGTCTTATGCTACAAGGGAATTCTGATGGATATATGAGAAAAAATCACCCTTGAGTATATACCAGAGAGCCTGAGGAACTGCTGGGTGTTCAGGATTCAGGGCGGCCAGGCCCTTGATCTAACTTTGAACTGTGCAGGATGCTGGACTGGATGTAGAGATCCTTTCCGACCTCAGCTGCTCTGTAACCCTTTGTGCATTATTCCTGAGAGGATTTAACTTCTGTCTTCCTCATCTTTCTGTCACAAGGCTCAATGGAAAGACCCAGCAATGGCAAAGATGACCAAAGCACCCCTGCACACCAGGGGCAGGACAACAGCCTAACTTTGATGAGCTCTCTGACGTCTCACCCTTCCTATTTGTCTCCATGCAGTTCTTGCAATGGGGCAGTTCTCGCAATGGGGCAGTTCTCCAGGTTCTTTCTCTTCTCCTTGTTTATAACCCTATCACCTCTTGTGGAGGACAGATGATGACGACCAGGTGACATGTGCAGAAATTAAGGTGCCTGACATCGTTTGACCCTGTTGCTGACCCAGCAAAGACCCCAGCTGATGTGAGTTAACCCTGAAGATGCCATTGCAAAGCCTGGGACTGCTCCCTACCGCTCAACTCCTCCTTCAGAGTGCAAATCAGGTGAGACTCATTTCCTCAAGAGAGAGGTTTTTTCCTGTAG
This sequence comes from Pardalotus punctatus, assembly GCA_013400915.1. Classification (NCBI taxonomy): domain Eukaryota; kingdom Metazoa; phylum Chordata; class Aves; order Passeriformes; family Pardalotidae; genus Pardalotus; species Pardalotus punctatus. The sequence continues at coordinate 1,072,970 of VZTX01011308.1, forward strand.
TGCCAGTGCCTGGGCACATGCAGCGTCTGTGCAAATGAGTAGCACTATTAAGAAGAAGTGAATGCATTAATGAACTGAAATGATTAATCTCCCTGCAGGTGCTGGATTTTCTCATTGTTAAAGACATCGTAATGCTCAGTGTCTGAACACAGCTAAAAGATCATCTTAGAGGAGATGGGACAAAAAGGAAAGCAGAGGGCTTCTCATAGGCCATTTTCTGACTTTCTAATACCATATTTGCAGTGTGGCTAGTTTGGTTGATAGGCACTGTAATAACCAATTTTTTTCTTTTCTGTGACCTATTAAAAGGATGCTCATTCAACGCTTGAAATCTACTTCAGCTCTATTGTACCTCGGTGGCTTAAATAAAAAGAAGGGGGAAAACCAGAAAAAAAAAAATCCATGAAATATCTCCATTATCCTGAGATAAAATTATGTATTATCCCTGGAAAATTGCAGGTCCAATATGACTGGAATTTCATTGTTATCGAAGTATGTGTTCTGGCTTGGGAACGGTACAGGAATGACTGAGAGCCCTTCCTTAATCTGAGTGTAGTAGGAACAGCCCTTGGTCCAGCTACACATGCGAGTATTACTTAACATGCTGCTGCAGCTTGCAATAAATTTGTCAGATGTCTTTACAAATATTTATTTTATTTTTTTTTTCAGAAATGTATGTTTGCTACAGGTGCAGGTGACCTGAAGAAGTGTCTCTTTATGTAAATATTTGCCTCTATTTTCCAGCAATGTCAGTTACTTCAGAAATATTTCATGCCTCTGCCTGTGGGGAATCCAGGTATCAATATAATATGAATATCATCAAATTATACTTCTCGATGAACATCATGAAACTCTCACTTTTAAGTTTGTAATAAGATAAAGCGCAGTGATTATCTAAGTTTGCTTATCAGTGTGGTATTTCATACCTGAAACTATGCAGAACTGGGTATGAACCTCAGAACAGTTTTAGAGTTGTAACTTGTTCCTCTCTTGGAAAGAGAATCTGGTCCCTGAGGCTTAAAAGCAAGAGAACACTTACATAGGTGCATTGCAAAAGAGTCAGCTCTTGAACTAAGTGAAGGTAATCCAGTCATAACGACTCTTTGAAATGCAGCCTTTTGTGGGGGACCGGGTATCTGCAAAATATTGATATCAAATTGAACTTAGAAAATTAAATCAACTCTCCTGGACACACTTGCTAAATCTAAACAAGCCAACACATAACAGCCAAAATACAGTCTCAAGTGCAGATGAGGAGACAGATTTGCCTTTGTAAAATGAGCTTTCTGAAACTGGATAATCTTTTCCTTCTTAAGAGGTTTCATGGTTTTCAGTGGGATGACTCCTGGATTGCCTACAATAAAGGGGTTGGAATCTGGCGCTCTGCAAGTCTGGGAAGCATTCAATCTGATAGGGGAAAATTGTCTTTACAGGACACTGAGAAAATTTAAAATAGGTAAGAAACAAGCAAGATCACTCCTTGAGGTGCTACAGCCGCAGTTGTGTGGGTAAGTACCACAGACTAAACATGAGCGGCAACAGGCACTGGTATGTGTCTGAGAATTAACACCAGCATCTCAGGCTAGATGTGTGATTGCAAGATGTGATTGGAACAAGACTCACTGTTTTCTGTGAGGGAAAAAAAAGTTACGGGGGAAGGAAGAAGATGAAAGGAAAGTAAAACGAGAAAACCACAGGAGAAGCAAGAATGACAGAAAGAGGGAGGCAAGGCAGAAAAAATGTTGATATGCAGAGAACAACTGAACCAATAGCAAAATTCTCTTTTCATTCACAGTCTACATCTTATCTGAAAATGTGTTTTTTGAGTAGCCTTATTAACTCTTCTCCTGGAAGGCAACATGCTGTCCATCCATGTCCACCAGCAAGGTTTCAGCCCAGAACCATCAAAGAGCAGACATCTCAGGGGGCATTTGTTTGGGGTTTTCCAAACAAGATGAAAGAGAGCAGGATTTAACTGCCAATACATAAGACTTTTTAACACAGCTTGGTGTAGAGGCAGGAGTCTGGGCCCAGAGTTAAAATGCTCCTTGCTGGGCATGGGGCAGCTATGGCTACATCCTCATTGTGAGTGGTGCAGGAAGCAGAGTCCTCAGTCTTAGCACTTTGCCTGCTGTCTTCACTGTAACTTTAATAATATCATCTTTTTCTAAATCAAAAACCCCAAGAAGAGATCAATTAGCTATTTATTTCAATAACAAAATTGCAATCCAGATAATAATTGTATTTTGTCTAATTTGCAGTGGCATATTAAACAGTGACAGTGATCATTAGGGGAAAAATAATCCACTTGATGTTGAATTCAAAACAAAAATTTAGTTACTAATCTCTGCACCTGTGTCTCAAATTTTATTCACACTCAGTTGAAAATGTTCAGTCATTATGATGTTTATAAAAGACGAGCTGTTCTTGAATGATTTCTCTAATATGTTCTCTTTAAAAAGGCTTATTCAATGCCAATATAAAATACATCTGCATGAAAGATGGAAAATACCACTTCTCCAGGCACTGGATCATGCACTTGCCTTCAAGTTTGTGGCTTGGAAACATCAAGGAGATTTATCCTGTGAAGTGATGCTCTGCTGAATTTGGGCCTGGTACAGAGTACATCTCCCACCCTGCTCATTTAGCAGATCTTAACATTTTTATTTCTAACACCTTTCACCTTGGAAGACTAACACAAGGAGGTGATGCTGGCAGTGGTTTGCTCACCTCAAGCCTGGTCTCTGGAGGACTCTGTGGACCTTGTCAGCAGCTCCTCCTGGCTCATCAGGCTGAGGGCAGCAGGAGCCCCAGAGTGTGCATGTGGAGGAAGAAGAGGTCAAGGGATCAGCTCCACGGGAATAATGTAAATCACGTGGCTGTGACACTGATGCACAATAGGTAAATATGAAGCTGAATGTCCTGTTTGTCATGACAACTGCAAACAGTTATTGCAGACCGAATCCAGCACAACCCTTTACTCCTCTGGCTGTCACCTGGAAGCGCTTTATTGATCATATCCATGTAAAACAGTGCTTAGGAGTCATTAGCGCAGGAGGAAGGAAAGGCTGCCTAGGACAGCTGGAATGGCTGCCTTTCTAGGCTCCTTAGCCAGTTCTTAGTGTGAACACTCTTCGAGCAGGTGATTGTACTGAAAAAAGGAAGCATGAAACTCTCCCACAGCTGGGGAAATCAAAAGTGGACAGAGCTGTGCTTTTCCCTGACTCATATGGGTAAAAGAGTCAAAATGTGAATTCTTATACAGCCCAAATGAAAATTCACAAAACTTCTAAGTAACTTGATATAATCAGATTTTTTAGCTTCTTTACAGTTATTTTTTTCCCTTATATTTTTGTTCAAGTTCATCAAGCCCCGTGTAAAGAAAAGGGACTGCTGATGAGTAGACTATATTTAAGCATCACAACAGACTTCAACACCTAATGCTGCTGTGGCTACCCAACACCTCTGTCCCAGTCTCTTCCTTTCCTCTCCTGCCTCTGTTCCCAGATATGGCCCCAACAACCTGTGCAAGTATGGGAGTTTTTTATCTTGGGCTCATATGAGGAAGAGGGGATGTGGCCCTCTGTTCCCAGAGGGAGAGGCTGGTTACAGCAAGGAACAGGATCAGGATCAGGTGTTTCAACATCTGCCTTTGGCACAGGACTGTGCCATTAAACCCAGTGGAAAACACTGAAGACTCGTTTCTTTTCAAGTGGTGCAGGCAGGCAGGAATCTGACTTTAAAACAGGGTTCTTCAGATTGTCAGACCTCTGTTTCAAACTATTTTTTGCATCCCCCTTTGCTGCACTGGTGGAGTGGGCTGTAAAGTGGGGTCCTGTGCCCTGGAGCTGAGGCACTGTGGACTCCCCAACTCTGTAATTTTGCTTATACCTACAAAGGACATGGGAGTTCTCCTTAAAAAGGTGCTGAAGTTTCACTCTCTTTGCCTTTAACAACCGTCTAACTTATTTGTTTATTTGTCTCAAAGCCTTATTCTTCTCAGACAAGAGCTGTGCCAAACTTTTCCCACTTATTAGCCTTGCCTAACCATTTTGAAAACTGCTCTGTAGATTGTATCTATTGCAGTGAATTTCATTCCTCAATTATTAATTTCTGCCATCAATCACACTTTATCTTTTCCACAGCTGAAGAAGTATCTTGTCACTTCTTGTATGGAATAGTACACCAATTAAATTCGATTTATACTGTTACATATTACATTCAGTTAAATTTAATACACAAGGTATAATTTTCACTTCTCAAAGCTTTAGGAATAAAATCAGATCCATTTTCATTGGTAAATGATAGGTTAAGCAGAACCTCGACAACACTAGGTGTAAAAAAAAGGAGACATCATGATACCTCTCACTAGTTTGTGACAGCCAAGATATTGAAGCGTGGAGATACTGTGGGGTAATTCTCATGATAATTTAAAATTATTGCACATTATACTCTCACTTTATCACTCCCTGCAATGACTGTGCTGGAATAAAGCACAACTTTCTTCTCACTGTAAAACACAAGCCTTTTTTAGAATTTTACTTGGGTTTATACTGCATTCCTTTATATTCTTCTCTGCTCCTACACCTAAATCTCCATGTTTATATTTTTCCTTCTTCCTGAGATTTCCTACTGAGGGAACATATAACCTTTTTAAAATCTATGCCTGGACAGAGAGAGCAATAGAGATTTCCATTAATATCAGTCTCATGTTCAGTCTACCATCATGAATTCTGTCAGCTTCTCCATCTATTCAACCCCTGGATCTGAGGGCAGAAAGCAAAATGTGAATACAGAAGAAAGGCCACAAATAGAGCTCAGTGACACAATCTGCTATATGGTAATATAGGAAATCTTTGTGAAAATGTATGGCTAAAATAGAATATTTTGGAATAAAAGGCAACTGCAATGAGAGTCATAGAGCTGAGCTGAGCATCTTGGCATATCTATAATTCTTGCTTTTTCAAGATATTGCTGACTGGTGCAAAACAGAAACAGAACATAAACATTAACATCCTCACAGATTTCCATATGTACTGACCACTGCCTGAAACCCTTTTTGCTTTAAAATAGAAATCAGATTATCATTCTGGGAAAACAATCCCTTGAGGTTTCTTCCTTTATTTTAGATTACTTTCCCCAAAGCAAGAAAGCACTTTGATACCATCCTCAGATATTACATATTAGAAAGAAAACATAATTTCTTGGAACTGTGTATGGTTTTTTTAATTATCTCTGGGAAGAGTTTGATTCAGTTGGTGTGTCTTTTGCATAAGCACAACTCTGCTGGTACCTTGAATCTCATGGGTCCATGATGGAACACACCAGAGACTTTCAGTTCCTTTGACACTTTCCCTGAGGCCTTTTGGATGTGGTTCTTGCTGAGCCTTCCCTAGGGAGCTAAGGCATGGCATCACTGTAGTGTCTAGGCTTGCATCCTCCTTGTAAAGCAATTTAAGATCTTTAGAATCAATGTGTTATTCAAATGCGCCTTTTTAATAGTTATAGTTGAAAGTTTTGTTTTCTGTTGTTATGGCATTTGCATAAGATCAGAAAAATCTTTGCAAATGATTATTCATGGAGTGGTGAAGATGCAATCCCCTAAAGTCAAATGCAGAAGAGTTGCAGGTGGTAATAGAACTGAGGAGTGGGAAAAAGATACATTTTTTTGTGTCAAAATGGGCTGCAATAAAATCCTCCTTCTCCTTCCAAAATCCTGAATAAGGGAAAAATCACAAAGCTCTGAGTTAGCTGGAGGAAAATTCTGTCAGTTAATATGCTACTGGGGGAATAACATAAACTGTTCATATATGAGTGATACCATTTGTAGAGGTGTGCGCCATCATGATGCTCAGGATAAAAACTCTCACTGAGGTAACACACACAGAAACAGAAACGATGTGTGGAGTGTAAGAAGGTACAGCCTGCTTAAAAACCATTGTGAAAAGGGGATAGCACTGTGACCCATTTAAAACTAAATCACCTAATGAAAAGATGTGACAAAAAATGAGTAAACAAGCAGCAAGAGAGGATTTTAAACAACACAGCACCAGATCTAGGTTAAACAACATATGGTGTCTGTCAGGCAGCTGCTTATTGAAGCAGGGGTATAATAGGGTGATCAATCACATAGATCCGAAAAGAATTGCTACAGTGAAAAACTACAAGTGAAATAAAAATGTGCATTGAAAGGCTTAAGCATGCCTGATATAAATGAATTATTTAAAAATAAATTTTAGATAGAGTTAAAATTTTTGTTACTTCCATCTAACAGATGGTATAGGATAAAAATAACATAGTCACCTCCCTAACACACAACCCAGTCAGATGCGATTGACACTATCTACATTTTAAACCATAATCTTCCAAAAGAAAAATGTAAGCTTTTCTACTGTCTCATAAGCCCCAGTAACCACTAGAGAAATCCAAAGCAAGCTTTGTACTCATACCTAACCCCCAAAATCCACTAATACCATGTTTCCATGGTACAGGAGATCAAAGAAACACAAGTCTGTGGGAGTGGGTCCCTGCGCCTGAATCATAAATTAAGAGGAACATCTGGGAGCATCTATGAGCTCTTGGAGAAACAAAAAAAATCACTATGTAAGTGACTAATGCTGATTCCAGGAGCGGGCAGTACCAGCAGTACATCTTACTAACCTTTATTTCTTGGAAAGTGAGTTTGGTGAGGTATCAGGCTTCAGTATGTACCTCATAACACAGTCTGTTCTATTGATTCCTGTTCCCAGTTTTGATTTAATTTGAAATATTACATGGCCTTTAAAAATCCACTGATTTAACTCGATGACTTAATACCAGATCACTGGATACTACCTATCAACAGATTTTTCAAACTAGGAGTGAATCTGTTACCCATAGTTGTTTGGCAATAATTTATGTAAAGAACAAATGCCTACAGAGTTCCACAAACTTTTCCAAAAGTCTTTTTTTCTTTGCATACTGGTGCTTCAGTTCACTGACTAACTCGCTTCTTTAAAAATTGCTATATTAGAAGAAAAATTATCCTTATCTTCCATGGAGTAAAACATATGTGAGTAGAACAGCCAGACTCTGGAAGGAAATAAACCCTCATGCATCTCAGGTTTCAGGTTTATTTAGCTGTGAGCATTTCATAAGAGGTTGTAAAACCTCATTTTTACTATTGCAAGTTCTTCTGTTTATAGTCTGTGTATATATATGTGTGTGTATATATATATGAATATGTATTTTGTAACCCTCTCAAATAACTTTATTATGCATTTTTCTGCTTTTCATTACAACTGCACTTTTAAGACACGAGTTGCAGATCAGTGGCATTTTCAATTTGAATGCATAACTGATTGTAGAAAACCTATATGTCTTTTTTCACATCAAAGGGAGAAAAAATATTAATTTTCAGTGTTTTAAATATAGACATATTTGTGGAAGTTTCTTTCTGATATAATGGAGATTTTATCACTGTGGAGAATCAATGACTTCATACACAGGGTCTAACTTGTTACCATGAAGGCAATTGAAACAGAGGTATCTTGAGTATGGAAAGAGATCGGTTTGGGCTATTAGACTCACTTAAATGCAACTAATTCATTAAATGTAACCAGTTTAGATTGGAAACAAATAACTTAATTGATTTGGTAAAGATTAAGGCAGGTGTGACTCTGTGACCATATCAAAGAAATCAAAAAGAGATTCTGAGCTGAGCCAAATAATAAAGTGTAGATTCAGTCAAAACTGAGACTGTCACTGCAGCACAAGGACAAGCAGGATGAGGACAGGGAGCTAAATTGTTAAATTTGTGTAGGGGAACAGGTTTTTGTAGAAGGCAAACAGGGATCACAGGAAGCCATCTTGAAAATATTAGAAGAGCAAAAGCTCCTGGCGACTCTTCATCTGGCAGCTGTCATGGCTTTATCTGGATTACTTAAACCCTTGTGGGTTAAAACCCCAGGACCTGGATTCTGTTTTACTGATGGGAATTGTCTTAAATGTAGTACTTATAAACACTTGCTGAGATTCATAGATTATATTAATGTTTTTTACAGATTTCTGTCAGAAGAATGGGTATCATACCTTCACTCATTATGAAAGAATATTAGACAATTATTTCCTTTCATCCTTAAACCCATGAAAAGATTAAAGTCTAAGAAATTAGAAATTTAAGAACATTAAATCCTGGAGTTTAGTTGCCGATCTAAAAGTGAAATGACAAAAAATCTAGTCTAAGTAATTGCAAGTTACCCCAAACATGTAAACGTATCTATTTATTTTGAACAATCCAGTGCAATTTTTAGTCAGTTAATACATTTATTTTTGTGTTTGTTTATTTTTTAAAATGTTTTATTTTGACTGAAAATTATTTCAGACTTGTAGAATCTGGGCGGTCCAAATAATGAAGATCAAGAAAAAGCATTTGATACCCATGATTTTCACTCCTTCTAGAGAAGTGCAACATCAGTCTTGTGACTAAAGCTATCTGTAGGGGGAACCACAAATGATATCACCCTTTAGAGAGAAACCCTAACAGAGAAAAGATACAAAACTTAATGGGACCTGTATTTTATAATAAAAAAACATATATCATGCTTGATGGAATATTTCCACAGGGTTGTTTGCTGCAAAATCATTCCTAAATTTTAATTCACCAAAATAATCAGTATTGATGCCCATCATCGTGTCCAGTTGTTAAGACTTTGTAAAACGGAGTGCTTTAGTTTCTGGAAGCATGACATCTTTTACCATTAATCCATTCTGTTGCAAAACCCACAGATCATTTGGAATCTAATTTGATACTTCAAGGTCTTTTGAATAAGTTCTGTTTTATAAAATCAAAAAGGAAATGTTCATAATATAACAAAATCCTTTTCTTTTTATACTTTTTCTGTTTCTTTTCTGTCCTGAGGTAGCTGCTCGTGAAGGCATAAATTAGGGTCAAGTTCAATGTTTTTGGAATATCTCAGGCTGCAGGTCAGATCCACAGACCTTTTTCTCTCTAAACATTCTTGCATTTTCAAGAGTTTTCTCTCAGACATAGATCAGTGAAATGTCAGAATTCCTCATGAGACAGAATTATTTTCAACTGCATTCCAAATTTTTTTGCAGGTATCTGAATGAGTGGTTCGATTTCCCAGCTGTGCTGCTCCCAGCAGTGCTACACACCACTGAGGTGTGCAGTGTCACTTGTGTGTTTGAAATACTGAGATCTTCTTCAGGTATGGATTTATGTGCCCATTTCCAAGGTTTGGTGGTTTTTGTTTTGTGTTGGGTTTTTTTGTGCTCAATTGTCATCCATATGAAACATTAGGAGTTAAGGAAAACTTTCTTGTAGCAAAGTAGCAAACAATAATGGAGCTGAAATCTGAGGATAAGGTAACCTGAAAATGCGGAACACTTACAAAAGCACTTCGTGTTCCAAAGTTAAAGGTCCCTCACCACAGCCCAATTCACAGTGAGAAATGGCAGGTGCCGCCTCTGAGGGCTTTTGTTGAAGCAGAATTTGGAAGGAAACTGGAAGAGAATCCATATGCACCAGTCACTACATTCTGTCCTAAAGCTCACAGAATTATCCTTCAGTGGTGGCAACAAAATTCTGTCAATTAAAAGAAGCTTCAGCTGAAAAATTTTCATAAATCTTTCCTATTCAAGGGTGCTGGAGACATACTGAGGTGATGAGCTCAAAAAGATGCCTCCTGGGGTGATTTTTTTTTTTCATGGAAATGCCTCACAGTCATTTCTATTTAATAATCAAATGGAGGCAGTGCTTCATTTATTCTCTTTCTATTTGAATCTTTGTACTGGCTTTTGTATAATTAATTGAGAAAATACAGTAAAGTATAATTGACCTGGTATTCTTTTTCAAGGTAGACTTATGTTTTTATTTCCTTCCCAGGGCTTTTCTTTCTACTCCATATTCATGTGTTGCTTCTTTATAGCTCGGGGGGGGGGGGGGGGGNNNNGGGGGCGGGGCGGTGCACACATGCATGAAAGGAAATATATAAGCATGAACAAATCAGAAATGCTCAGATTCAAAGCATCTCAAATTAAAATAATCCTTATTCAGCTGCCAGAATTTTTGTTCCCTTAAGGATATTTCTGCTGCTTAGAACTACCAGTAAAGTCTCAAAAGAGCTAATGCAACTACTGCCTTCTGAATCCTGTGGGGTTTAGAGGCAATGGGACATCTATTATTACTACAATATTACATCAATTATTATTACAATTGTTCTGTGGTAAAAGAAGCAGCAGGCTTGGTTTGGTTTCAAATGGCCAGAATAAGAATTTTTCACAGCAAAATCTCAGGGATTAAAAGGAAGACAAGAGCTCTGACATGCTTTTCAAGTGCGTCTTTAGGCTTTTCCAACATGAATCAGTGAGTCCATCAAGCGGGAGACTGGAGATTGATGCAAAATACAAAATTCCCAGCAGGAAGCTGCTTAGCCTGGAAAGGTGTGGAGAGTCTGCTGCAAAGCCCCTACCACAGGAAAAAGAGCATTTTCAAGCTTTATTTGGTAACAGAAATTGCAAGCCTGTCCACATTTGGTTCCCCAGACCAGTGTTAAGGTGAAGTTTTTTTTTACAAAAGCCATTTTTCATGTCTGCAAACTCCTCTTGGTTTTCTCCTCTTCCTAATCATTTGTTGTTCATAAACCTCTGCTTTCATTTCTCTCCTTTCTTCCATGTTTCAGCTGGTCTGTCAGTTGGAAACAAAAAGTATCGATATGCTCTTGCCCTACAGGGATTCATCTGGATCCGCCTGTGGAAGGCATTGAGTCAGTTTGTGTTATCCCTGCCAGTTTTGCTCAGAGCTTGTGCTGCCGTTTTATGCTTCCATACAGACCCTTGCTGATCCTTTTATTTTCCTTCAAGCCACACTGGCTTAGAAGTGACTCATAAACATGTGGTGGGACAGGTAGGTAGGATTTTACAAGTGGCCCCTTTGTCTCTATCAGCAAGGCTGGCAGGGACCAGGCTCTCATGTCTTGACAGCTCTCATTTGGGCTAAGGTCTGTTTGAAAATCTGTCATCTTCAATCGGCTGTGAACTTAATTTAAGGATGGGGTTAAAAGAAAAACCTGAGTGGAAAGACACAGAGCTTAAATCCCTAAATACCTCCATGTTTGCAAGACAAACAGAGCCTCTGTCGATAGCTGGCTGAGTGCTCGTCTGTATCTTTCCACTATAGCAGATATTTCTCTCAAAGCTGCCATTGGCTCACAGAGAATTCTTTTTCTTTCTGTTTTCAGCTTTGCAGAGACACAATAGTAAATTGGACTCTATGCTGGCATATTATGATATTTTTATTGTTGTGTATGATATGTATGTATGGCAGTTCTATGAGGTATTTATAAGAACTAACTGAAGCCAACTGAAATTGTCTTGAAAACCTGTTTTCCAGTGTTTAAGAGGTGTTGGCAAACTTGCTTTGAAATGAAGACTTATCTGTTGTGTTTGTTGTTACTTTAGCTATTCGATACAGAGAAATCCTGGGAAAACGGATGTGGAAACATCTCTAAAGATCTGAAAGAAAACCACCAAGGACATCAGCTGGAGTAGATGATGATGTGCCAAATCAAAAATATTCTCTTGCATCCTTGGGTACTGCCATTAGATAGTTTACAGCTTACCTGCTTGTCTTGAACCTACATTTGAACAAGAATTTAAACTATATTGAATTTCTGTTAACTCCCTGCTGATTTTAGTAGTGCCCAAAATACCATGATGGCTGTAACTCTGGCTGTGGTTTCAGTCTAGTATTCAGTCCTTCTAATGAATAAAAATCTGTCCAAATACTGTTTTTTATGCAAGAAGACTAAAAGGTGACTGTGGCAAAGCCCATTTGAAATGGCTCTTCTCCGCATTATTTTGAGTTAGTTTTGCTTAGAATGGCTTTTTAAAGGAACGTTTGTGTGCACAAAAAAAAAATAAAAAAAAAAAATAAAGGAAGCTATCAGCTTGTTCATTCCAAGTCAATATCCTTCTGAGCACAGATTTCAACAACGTAGGATAGTTAAATGTAATCAGTTCATCTGAGGTTATAAGTAATATCTGGAATACACACTCTGGCATTCTGCAGGGAAACAAATTTCTGTAAGTAGTGTAATTCTAAATATACATCACTGACAAATTGTTCAGTAATGTTCTGAAAGCCTCCTCTGTTCTCCCTCAATTTTCTGTTGTATCTGACCTATACATGTTTCTTCAATTATTTAAAAACTAATCAAGGAAATTCCTTAATGTCAGCTCTATAGCGAGGCTCAAGAGCCCACTATGATTGCAGTAAATATTCCAGTAACTTTGAATTTCAGAGTGACAATTAATTAAAAAATATGATAGATATCCAACCTCTAATCAATTAGCTTGGGAAATGCTAGCCATATAATTTCAGTGGTTTTCCAGGCCAGAAATGCCACTCTGACTGCATAGCCTGAATTCAGAACACACACACTATAAACCTTCATTCAGTGGCTTCTACATCATCAAAAATGTTTTGCTCAAATTTTCTTTTCGGAAACATCAAGTTTGAAATTTTAAAACACACATGAAGATTGGGTGGATTGGATGGAAGGGCATATGGAAGAGAAGTGCAGAACATTAAAACTTACGTCTGCATGTCTGTGTATACACAAAGAAACAGCTTTATGTATAGTCTCAAGTATAAGTGTGTGTCTTTGTGTAAATACATGTGTTGGCGTGAAGGGAAAACCTGCCCTGATCCATGTTCACATCCACTGAAGGCATGAATTACCCTCCTCTGCTACAGCCTCCTGATATTCTCTTCCAGATTTCTACTCTTTTTCTACCATGTTTCTGCATTTTGATTTGTACCCTGTTTTTTGCAGAAGTTCCTTATTACAGATGGTTTAAAAAAAAAAACAACAAACAAATTCCTAGAGGAAACATCCTTCATTGGAATTTGATGATTTACCCAAACTGTCATGTTTGATTCAGATCTGTTCAGGTAAATTCAGGTGGTGGTGATGTTTTTGTCAGCTTCTCCTTCTGGCACCTTGACAGTCGCTTCTGTGGCTCACAGGAGGCACCAGAACTCCTGGCAAGACCCAAAGCAGACAACAGGACTCCCCCAGACTTTTACAGGAGGAAAATCCTTTTGATTGTTTTGGATATATGACCTCACATTTTTTAATGAAAAGTTTCAAACCTGAGCTTTACAGTTATGAGATGGAAGTTGGCCAACACCCAAAGAATCATGACAGTGAATGACATCTTTTTCCATGTAGTTTTCTCCTCATATGGTTCATCTGTCAGGTTAGAAGGTAGATCTGAATATAATCTGGATGCCTGCCAAAGTCCTTTAGCTCATTTTCTCCTAATGTTAAATTAAAAATTTGGTTTTAGTATTTCATCTTAAACTTCTATTTTCTTTTTCTTTTTACTAGATGAGTTAAGATTTCTTAAATGATATTTACTTTAACTTAATATTCCAACTTACGTTCAGAAAAGCAAAGAACAAGGCCATGAAACCTGGATGAAACAAGGAATGTTTTAAGTAATCTATCATCAGAATAAAGCCCCCAAAAGCCAAAGACAACAATAAAAGTCACCACACCAAAATCAACCCACTAAAGTGCTGGAGGCCAAGAGAAGATTGATTTCAAGTCACAAATTTGTAAAAATTTGGCACAACTTCATGTTTATTTGAAAAAGTATTTAGATCTACAGCTGCTTATGACACTACAGTTCAAGTTTCCTGCAAATAATGTTCTATCTACTAAAAAAAGAATAAAAGACAGTATAAAACAAATAAATATTACAATATGCTCTGGAAAACATTATCCTTTCAAAACTACTAAATAAAAGAATTTCCATTTCTCCGACTCAGTCGACATACCTCACATTTCATCTAAGACGAAAGAACACTTATCTTTGAAGAATAAAATAAACATTGCTAAATGAAAGCTTCCAAGAGTAAATTCCCCTGTGTTCCAGTAAGCTAGGATCTGAGTTTCATAGCTTGTTTCACAACAATCTGCTCAAAAATTACTAAAGATATTCTGTAATTTTTTAGACCAACGCATCCTCCTTGGCATAAAATGTAAAGCAGCAATGACAGTTTCTCATGCAACAAAAGTAAAAAAAAGGTGAAAACAGAAGGCTCTGGAAACTGAAGATAAACTGACAACTTCCTACCAGATTTATTGGAATACTGAGCCCCACTGAGCTGGAAGAACAGTTTTTAACATCATAGAAGAAATTTGATGGATTTGATAATTTTTCCTTAATATCAATAAGAGTTTGTTAGGAGCAGTGTTGTTAAATAAGTTAAAAAGATTAGAATTTAAAGTTTTTTCTTCCTAAATAGAGAATGGCTTTGGATTGTCACACAGGTTTTAACTTTGGAAAAAGTTCCTTTTGGTTGAAAATTCATTTTTGGAGTTAGCCTTTCATGCCTGTCAGCTTTCTGTGTTGAGAGGAAAAATCAAGGCACTTTCTTCTTACAGTTCTTAATGAGACAGCCTTGACATCTGGAAATTGGAGAAAACCTTTAATGGTTGTGAACCACTAATGATCAGGAGAGTGTTACACTCCTGGAGTAATCTGACTTCCTTTGTAAATGGCATCTTGGTTTAATGAAGTAGCACCAACTGTTCATTCTCTTCACTTTTTAAAGTGAAATTCTTTCCTAGGATTTTATTTGAATGTAAAATAAGCACTACTTCCTTCTCTACTTTGTATTATGGTTCACAAATATGTGGCTGCTCTAGAAAGAAAGGTTTGAAGAGAAAAAAGTCTCAGTCTTGTCTATGATGAGTAAGCCAACTGTGAATTTAAAGACATCGACAAATGTAGGACTGTCATGTTTTGGAAGAACGTAAGTGAGGGAAAAAAAATCATGTTCTTCTGTACATTTATATATATGTGTGTGTGTGTGTGTGTGTGTGTGTGTGTGTGTGTGTGTGTGTGTGTGCGCGCCTGCATGTATATTTAATTTTTTTAAAGTTTCATTACAAAAGGTCCCTATCTGGAAAAGGCACACAAGACACAGAAATACCCATGAATACTGAAAAGTTCACTGCAAAAAAATGCAATGTGTAAAAACTGGAGGTATTAACTTCCTGACTGGAGTTTTGCAGGTGCCTGAAAATATATGTAAAAGAGATTAAAGAATATAACTGTTTATCTCAGAAAAAAGCTTTGCTTAGTATATAATAACTTTACACTTAATTGTAAAGGAGAAGTTTTATCTGCTTATTTTTTATTCCACATCCACCACTGGTACTTTGTAATCTCTCATAAAGGCAAGTGCCCCAGAGTAACGAGAGGTATTTAATTACCTGAGGTCAAAACCAGAGCTCTCCTGCAGTGTCTATCCAGGGCCTTTTAGGGCAAAATCATTCTAATTTCAGAAAACTTGAGTGTGAAGCAAATATTAGCACAAACTAAATTCACTAGCAAATGAAAGCTGATTTTCCAGTATATCCATGTATGAAATTCAGGTAATTTTGTTATACCTAAAGGCAACAGATGATTTTCTAGGCCAGCCTTGCCTGATAAGATGAGTGGGTGAATGACTGAGTGAGCCAGAGTCCTTTCTACTCCTGAAAATGGTGGCTGGTCATGGATGAAGCAGCGTTCAGCAAATGAACAGCCAGGCAAATCCAAGGAATAAAAAAGTCTGTGGCAGAATGTCTCTTGATGTCAGCAGGTCTTGAATGGTCTTTGATGGACTTGAGAAGACATAAGATTAAGGTGAGCCTTCATGAAGAGAAGTGTGGCAAAGTTTGGACTGCCTTTGTAAAGGGCTTATTTTTCATTTCATAAAGCTGCATTTTACCTAAATCTCACCATCTACACAGCACCACTTGTGTAGAATCTGTGATCCATCCTCAAAATGCAGCTTTAGGGGTGATCTGTGCTCTCTCCTCCCTCGTGATGCCCCTGGTGTGCTGAGCCTTTCTGGGGGCACTTCAGCCTCCTGTCACCTCTCTCCTGCTGCTCTTCATTTCTGCAGAGAACTGAAGGATTTGTTCTACTGCTGCTTTACAGGATAGAGCTGGAGAACAGAGGGCAGCACACTTTCTTTATAAATCCAGTTTTTCCCACTAACTTTTGGAGCCATTTCGTGCCAATTCAGTAGAATGTTAATGTTTCTGTTTATAGCTGGGCTGGTGATTTGAATGTTCATTTTTATGGTGGTAAATTTAAATGTGGAAATGTTGTCAAACTTCAGTGGGAATTCAAACCTCATGTTTTTTCACTGAAAGCATCCATATGAATTTTCAGAAGGCAGGACACATTAAGAGGCAACAGCAAAAGAAGGATTTTGAGTGAAATGCAATTACTTCTGTCCAATTTGCAGATCTAGCAAAGAAATTTAAAAAAAAATTAGATGACACCGAAAGAAATTATTAATGAGAGCTGAATCTCATTAGGATCCCTGGCAGCTTCAGAGATCATTTCTTGTTCTTGTCAGCTCTCAGAAGCTCAGATGCTTGATGCAGAGCTCGAAGTATACAACGTGCTGGATTTTGACAATTAGTTTCAGAAACAATAGCCTGTCTTCTCAATTTCCAGTGTTTCCTTGCTTTTCTCATGCTAAACCATCAGCTTCTCTTATGTTCCAATTGTTTAATGCTCTCCTGAAGAAAAACTGGAATGTGGCAGGTTTCATTTAGTTTAAAAATTTAGGGTGTGAGTTTAAATTTGAAAAATTTTTAAACTTAATGTGTTACACACAGTTGTCTGGGAAACTTCTCTCCTAGTCTGTGTGAAAGAAGATTATTTGAGCCATTTTTCCCTTTTCTACTTTAGTTCTTTATTTGGAAAAGTTGCTGGCATGAATGTGGAAGGTGGGTAAATGGTTCACAAAAAAAAGAAAGGCCTGTGAGCTGAAAGGCAAATACAGGTGTTGATGAGACAGTTGCTGAAAATGCAAATTGGTCCTAACTCAAATGCTGTTAGGGACAAACTCTTCAGTATTACTTAATCAGGCATACCTGTCAAATTCTTATTTTGTTTCAGAAAGTCTCCACCCCTTAAGTGTAAACATACTCCAAGAAAAATATTTCCCCCTGGAGATGATGGGGGTTTGATGCAAATCTCTTAGAAACAAAACTGTGTGGTAGAAATGTATCTGTTCCAGCAAAAATTTTGGAAAAATATCTCAGCTCAAGAACAAAATCTCCGTTTAGTATTAAACAAAGAAATGTGCATTTGTCATGGTCACCCTCTTTTGGATTTGCCTTTTTTTAAGCAAAACATTATGTAATGTTTTAGTTTTGTGTTTATATAGAATAAGAAATTCTAGAAAGCTTACAGGTTTTGCAGAAGCTTCATTTTTACTCAGTCTGCACAGAGAATTAATATATTATCAGGAATAAGAGGTCAGTTGTAGGGTGGGAGGCAAGTTACATCTGCAGTTTAAACACACACACACATAGACACACATGAACAATGATGCATAGGAAACATAATAATAATAATAATAATAATAATAAATAATTTACACAAATTTTTGTGTTGTGGGTGCATGTGTGTGTGTTTTTGTGCAAGTATCTGTAGACACACCAAAGCACATGTAACAAATATCACCCGATTTTTCACAGTCATGATTTGGGAGCCTCAGAAGCCATACTTATGCATCCACATGACAAATTTTAATCAAAACACAATTGTTGCAATAATGTTCCTGCTACTTTAGGGACCAAGTCCTGTAAAAAAAAACCTGCCTACAGTCTTGTTCTTCACTGTGATTTATTGCAGTGTTTGAATATTCAGGCTGTTTTGCTAAGGGCAGAGCTCCCTGACAAATGAACAACTCAACAGAATGCACTGACAGCTACTGAAGTATTTGTCCATCAGCTGGCCCAGGGACACCTTTGTGTTTAGAATGCTGGCAGCTCCTGACTGATTAAAATTACACTGGCTACTTTCAATTGGACTCACCCATTTCCACTCAAAATTGTAAACAGTGGCTGGAAAGGTGACAAGTCACTGCTGTATCTTGAGTGATTAAGTCCTAGTCAAGGATAATGACAGTAATAACGGGCTGACAAGAGAATCTTCCACATAAAGAAGAGTAGTAAAATCAGCAGTGCTGCCAGCCTACTTGCATAGTTTCCTGCATGGAAATTTCAGGGCCTATGATGAGCAGAACAGAAATAAAAAGCAATCATGTTTACTACCATGTTCCCCATTAAACATCTGCTGTACAATGGCATCGTTTGTCTGCTATTGGTTTTACACGACGGTGTAGCAATTACTTGGGCATTGCTCCTCTGAAGAATTGCTACTCAGCATCTTTCAGACCAAGAGCATAATTGGGATTTAGAAAAAGATGAGAAGCTTTTATGAGTAGAAAGATACTGTCAAGTCATATTTATAAGCCACACATGTAAGAAATATTTATCTGCATGTTTTTGGGCCTAAATAAAATATCCGATGACAGCAGCCAGAAAATTACTTCTAGATTTGTATATTGCTGTTTTTCAAGTACCTCCCTAAATCTGATGCTGACCCATGTAAGACAAAAATAGCATAACTGAACTTCTCTGTGCTTCAATGTGGAAATTTTTATGCTTCTCTCATTGTTTTTTTTCACCAGAAACATGATAATTACCATTGACGTCTCAGTGCTGGATCTATAACCCGTCGAAAGAAGAAGGGAGCACTGACACATGGTATGGGTCAAACCCAAGTGTTTCTTTGGAGGTAGAAAGAAAATCTGTCATTTTGCAACATTTGAGGAGTTTGGAAGTCAGTTTTAAAATATATGTGAATATAAAACATTCCTTTTTTACCAATGCCATCAGAAAAAGATAAATGGGAGGGATTGTTGGGCCAGCAGCTTACACAGCCTCCATGTGGAAGTACCTGCTAGTGGAATGCATTGCTAGTTTTCTACAGTCACCAAATGACTCTCCAGTTGCTTGTTTCCAGATGTTTGAGTCATTCACATCACCTTTACTCAGGACCTTGGAGTGAGAATTTGGGAGTTCTGATGAAATTTAACACTCTGTAGCCTCTTATACAGGCAGGACCTAAATATGACAGGGACAGAAATGTATTATAAAGATCATTATAAAATCTTATCGCTGATCAAGAGACTCCAACTGATTTTGCAGGGATTTAAAACCAGACACTAGAGATGGGAATGAAAGTAGATCCTTGGTCATAGAATTACAAATATCTCCTCTCTTGATATCTCTGTTTCTTGGCGTCCCAGCTGAGCCTGTTCTGGGCTGATTGTGTGTTCTTCCAGTTTATGCTACTGGGACTCAAGGCCAATTTGTAGCAGATAGAGTGTCAATGAATGTCAATGACTGGAAGAAATTCTTGTTATAATGCCAGTTGCCACCCCACATCTGAGTTTCTTCCACGGCTTGTTACAAAATTAATTTTGTATGTGGCTCTGTTATCACCAAGACTCAGGAAACAGGTTTTGTTTTTTGGAGTCTGACTGCAAATTGGCCAGTAATGAGCCATGTACCAATATAATTTATATGTATATAAAATAATTTCCTTAGCATACAGAAGAAATTTCAGAGTAATTTTCCTTTGAGAAACAAATCCACAGAATAGTGGTTGCTAGTATCAATATCATTCTTCATTAATCTGAGCTGAATTGTTATAAAAGTAATGTGCTGTGGGTCTTGTCCAGATGAACCTTTATTGGAGGAACTGTAGAACAGCTCCCTATTTTCACTTTGCACCACTTATTCTTGAGAAGAAGAAGAGATTAAAACAGGAGAGAAAAAAGAGACAGAATGTGTCAGACAACAACGAAGAAGATGAAATACCTGCTTCCAGATCCTAAGGAACCTGAGTGCATGAAGGTCACCTCCTTTATTAGCATACTGAGCTTCCAGAAGAGATGCTGAGGAGCTGATATGAGACCATGGCGTCAAAGTAGGTTCTAAAACCTTATTTTTCTAAGGTTGGAGCTGGCAAGAAATCAGATGCTGAAATTAAGCTGGGTTAGGGATTTGTGAGGAGTTAAAATTCCAGCACCGTGGGAGACACTTTCTCTATATTTTCCATCCCAGTTGCACTTGCAAGATAAGGCAGACGCTTACAGATGAATGACTGCATGTATAACATAAGTACCCTCAGATTTAAAATTATCTATCCATGGATAGAACTCATTTTAACTTGGCACAACGGAACATTTCCCTCTCTAATATTCAGATGCAGAAGGAAGCCAGACTTAGGCATGTGTGTCTAAATCATCAGTCTTCTTGCAAATAATCAAAATGCAGACGGAGTGAGTGAGATAAGGACCAGAAAAATCCACAACAACTGTTAGTTTTCTCCCTTTTTCAGTGCAATTTGGATTTCTGGATTTGACCAGCAGTGTGTTAGCTACATTTTTCCTAATTGGCAGCTGATCAAAATTATTACTACACTTTTGAAGACAGGGAAAAAAGAAAATATGTGATGTTTTTAATTTCTCAAGCACAGGTCATTGTTAACAAGTGTTCTCAAGAGCAAACAGCTTTGCCCTAACCACAAAACCCTTGTACTTCATTAGATTGTACAAATGAGTGGCTTACTCTCTCCATTTGTTCTCTCTTGCAGTCAAGAACTGAATTGCAATGATCAGACTCACAGAAGTGAAATGTCTTCAAACTTAATACAATCAAGTGCAGATCCTTTCTACTACTCAGGTTTTTTTGCAATCTGTTTATTACTTATTTTTCTTTGGTCTTTAGCTGTCTGTAGTGTTGTGCGTGAACACATTTTTCTTGTTTGGTTTTATCTCAGTAACTGGGCATTTTATTTTCAACACTTCTGCTAACTTTTGCTATTACTTATACATAATCACTGTTAGAGTGCTAATACTGACCTTTTTTTCTAACTGCTGTGGCTAAATCTTTATGTTGGTTATTTCTCAATGTCACCATTACATTTCAGTTGAAAAATGTTTTGTGTGTCTGAAAGCCACTTATCACAGCAGAATTTTTATCTGTCTATTTGCTGTCCCTTAGCTTTTTGCAGTTTCTTTTGAAGTGAATGCCTGACTCAAGGGAGTCACTAGGAATTTTATCCATCACGTTGTTGGGTTCAAAACTTAGCCCTACATCCTGTTTCTCTTAGAATTTTTTGTGTGCAGTTTTATCCCTATCCAGAATAACATGAAGTAACAAGTTATGCTGGTCATGTTTCACTGAGGGAATGATGTGCTTCTAAGAAGAAATTCAGTGAATATATTTTAAAATTCTGATCTGTCTTTTAAATTTTTTCCCATTAGATCTTCCATTCCTTCTGTGCACTCTGCATCATTAAATCCAGCTGCAGAAATAGATTCATCATCCCTACTACTTGTTATTTGCACAAATTTTCTTTATGGACTGAAGTGTATTAATAAAGGGTGTGTGTATTTATTATAACAAATAACTTCCTCAGTAACATCACAAGTTCTGTATACACTGTTTTTATAAACAGGCACCAAAACCAAATCTCAGATATTACTCAAAATTTTTTTGCTTCTTAGATAATGTTTGAATTGGGATCAGTGATAGCTGTACCTCCACACCGACTTTGATTTCCACATGGATGTTCTCACTGAACAGCCTTCTCAAAATGGGGTGAAAAGTTAGTTGGATCTATTTTACAATTTCTCCTGATAATTTCATTCCAAGGTCCTTGTAGAAAACTCTCAAAAGCTCATCTCTCACTGCTCTTCAGCATTATGCTTTTCTTTTACCCCAAGCATATAAAAAACTTAGGGGTACAATAATGACGGGAAGAATAAGAGATAGCTGAATATTACAAATATTTTGAAATATTTGGCTCTCAAAAAGGTCTCCAGATTTCTGAGGACATCTATTTGTTTATTTTATGTTCCTCCCTCAATTGGTTTATTCTTCCATTCCAGTGGCACCCTGGAATGTTCATAAAGCTACCAGCAGAGTTGTTTTCACAGACGTGTTGGCAGCAGAAAAAAATAAACTTTCAGCTTTCTCTGCTGGGTTTCTTAAGAAGGGTACTAGTGACACAAAATTCTTTTACATTTAAATATTTTCAATTTTACAGATGAACTAGAATGTAGACACTGAGGTTAGAAAGGATGAAAAGGGAAGCATCTAGAATGAAGACAGGTGAAAATATTTTTGTGATGGTGATAACAAATATCTTACTTGAATGAAAAACATCTACAGATAGAAAAAAGCATAGTGTTACAGGAAAGACTGAGCAAGAGTTGCATGTCCTTACAAAAGTTGTTCTGGTGCTGTTTGGGCCACTATATTGTGAAAACAGAAAAAAAGGGAGACTTTAAAACTTCAGGGTGTAAAAGGTTCAAAGTGGCCTTCAGACAGTGAGAGGCAGCAGGTTAAGTTGTGCCATCCCCTTGTAAGGAAACCCTTCAGAAGTCCTGACTAATTCCCCTTGTCTTTTATAAGGGTGTGATTTTGAGGAACTCTGGTGAATTTACAGAGGTTTGTGGAGCGTGTAGTGGGTGCAAATGAAACAAAGATGTCACCAAGGAACAAAAGTATTTGAAAAAGATGATCAGGTTAGAGTCCAAAGGGGTCAGAAGTGCAGAGAACTTGGTTCTACCACTGAAAATCACTAATGTAAGTCCCTTGCTGTTATGGTGACTAGCTGGCTCTTGAGGAATTTCCTGGTGACACACTTATATCAAAGCTGGTTTCCTGGTTGGCAGTCTTCAAAAGGTATTGATGGGATGAATTCTAAAGAATTTTGCTTTTTTTTCCTGGTAAACTTGTATCCATCTTCTGTCTAAATCATAGATAAAATATTATTTTAATGACCAATTACCAGAGGTTCAGGAGTGTTTGCTATGCCTGTATTTTATCATGGACAAATGAAAGAAATGCTATATAATCAATGAATATCCAAATTTAGTAATCCATGTATCCTGAAAGATCCAAAGTGTCAACAGGATCAAGAACGATGCTACTGTCCAAAAGTATATATCACTTTTTTCCCCTGGGTTTGAAGCATGTTTCAAAGATAAAATTAAAATCTTCAATGTATTACTTCACACTTCATAAGAAAAATGGTGAATAAATGACAGAAGAAAGAATTTCAGAA
Organism: Pardalotus punctatus; assembly: GCA_013400915.1. Classification (NCBI taxonomy): domain Eukaryota; kingdom Metazoa; phylum Chordata; class Aves; order Passeriformes; family Pardalotidae; genus Pardalotus; species Pardalotus punctatus. The sequence goes on from VZTX01011308.1 coordinate 1,095,983, forward strand.
ATATAAAGAGAAGCACAAAGAACAAATTACATCGCTTATGAAGTATTTTTATCTTGCAATGGACCAGAGCACTGGATGCTTTATGCAATCCAGAACAAGCTGCTGACCAGAGGAGCGTGCATTTTAAGGAATTTCCTGATGTTAATTTTCCGGTCCAACTTGTACAATATTTACCTTGAAATGAGAAAGGTAGTGACAATAAAAGATAGAACTAGATGACCAGCAGACCCTGAGGGGTTCTCTGTCCTGTTCAGTGTCTGCTCCTGTCACAGGTGCACCCCCGACACTGCCATTCTTCCCAGCTCTTTGGAAGCGAGACCGAGGCTGAGCCACCTTCAAGAAGCCAACCGGCACAGAGCACAGTGCCTGTCTCTGCAAGAAATCCTGTCTGCTTTCCCATCTCACAGCCGCAGCAGAGGCAGGCTTTGGATTGCCCTAGGTTCCCCAAAGCAGGTGTTCCCAAGCCAGGCAGAAAGCATGGATGCTATCTGGGACTGAGGAGTGGTGCTGGGCACAGCTCTGCGCTGCCAAGGTGCTCTGCAGCTGCTCAAAGCTGCTGTTCCGTCTCCTCCTGCCAAGGCTGCCCGTGTCTGCTGTCCTGGGAGTTAAAACCTGCCCGGCTAAAAGCAAGGTGGGAAACACTAGCTAGTTAATAGTAGGTTTTAAAGTCTTTCCAGGTTCTGGATTACCAGGATGCTTCCACCTCAACACACTGTGTAATAACAGTATACTACAGTAGTTATTTTACAAATCACACTAAAAAATAATGCCATTCTATTCCCAGGAAACCTTTCCATCATTTTGCGCAGCTTCTTACAAGCACTGACTAATTGCAACTTTGACATGCACTGGCCTAGGTCCAAATAATTTAAATTCCTCAGGATGCGCAGGCTGTCATTTTTCCGAAGCCTGAATAAGAGAACCAAAAATGTCTGTATTTTCTTCTTCAAAATAGCTTCAAAATTTAAAGCCTAAGGAAAAACCACATGATTATACTCCCTTTCAGTATCCAGTGGTCTAGCACACACATAAGACCTTTAGTAGAAAATATTTAAAATATGTGATAACTGTGATTAAGAGCAGAACTTCAGTAAAGAACTTTCAGTACTCTTTTAAGTTCTCTTCATTTATTTCATATGGATATGTAAAAGAGATTATGCTCTCACGAATAACGTTCGATCAAATTGCTTTCTTGGCAAAGAAGGAGCGCTATCTAGCCTTTTTCACTATAACATTTCAAAAAATGTAAGAAAAGTCTTTTATTCAACTAAGATATAGTTTTCTAAAAAATTTCAAGTACCTAGGAGAGAGATCTTATATAAGTCTATTGAGAAACTGATTGTCTGATATGCAAAATAAATCAGCTCCCGTCAATTTAACCACAACGACAAAAGGTGCATTTATGTCAAACAGATTTCAAACATGAGTGTCTGATTTGTTCTGTATATTTCATTGAATACCAGTGATTTGGAGACAACACAATAACTTGGCACTGGTTTCGATTCAGTTGCTATGCCAATTGTTTTCCGTTATAATTGATCTTGCCTTCTCCCTTGCCGATCATGTTCCCAATCCATGCTTTTAGTGAGCCCAACTCTCCCAACGCAACAGTCAAGGTTAACTGGGTTTGCAGCTCTGGATGTTGTTGATCCCTGCCAAGAAGCCTTCCCTGGGTGTATGCAGGGTGCCAGGGGCAGCCTGGGAGCAGCTGAGAACAAGCAGCAGCCCCTGGTTTGGTGCGCAGCTCACGTCAGGCGAGGTGTGGGGGCTGCTCTGCTGCAAAGTTCAAGCCCTTATGTTCCCATGGAAAAACTGCTCCTTCAAAGCCTTGAAGCCCTTGGAAAAACCTGCTTCCACACGTCAGCAGGGAGCAGTTGGAGGTTAAATGTGCCAAGGACCTGCTTTGCATTTAGCTTGCCCCATTCTCACTACAGCACTTGATGGGGAGGACGAGATGACACAGATGAGACACTGAACATGGGTTTCATTTTCTGTGACACCAAGTTGGAGCAGCACCCCACTGAAAGCAAGCCAGGAGAGGGGAGGTAGAGCCTAGAATCAGGCACAGAGGGATGTTTTTGGAGTTTGGTAGTGTCTGGGTGACACCTGTCCATGGGACTGATGAAGAATTGGAGCCCAAAACCAGTGGCAGATGGGATCTGAGGAGAGCTCTGTAGGAGGGATGTAAAGAAACAGAAAGTATGAACTTGACAAAGGAAAAGGCCTTGAGTGGGATGGCAGGGCAACAGCTGGTGCAAGGACTAGGAAGGCGCAAGAGCAGAAGCCATCAGGGTTAGAGTGGCCTGGGGAATAAGGGCCATGGTGAATGTGAGACTCACTTGGAGATAAATCTGAGAAATGAGCACAAGACACCTGTGTTCTGCTGCTGGCAGAAGAAGTGGGGCTGTGAGAAGGCAAATCTAAAAAAAACAAACAACCCTGATGGTGAGCTGCTGCAGGACCTCCAGTTCCTGGCTTCTGACACTTCTGGCAGGCTCCTCACCTGGTTTGGATGCAGGCAAAGGAGTCACCAGGAGTTGGACACCTCTGCCCCATTTATGTGTCTGGTGCCAGAGGTGTGAGCAGCAGCCAGGACTGAGCTCTGCACATGGAGAGGGCTCCAAACTGCTTCCCTGCTGGAGAGCCACAGGACACCTTGGAGTGTCATGCCAACAACTGAAAATAAAACAAGCTCACGTCTGGTATTTTAAAAATTTAGGGATCTGCACAACAAGAAAGGTCTCCCCAGAATCTGCCTGAAAACAGAGCTGTGAAAGCTTCACAAGCCAAAAATGAGGAGCTGCCAGAATCAAAATCATGTGTATATTCAGCAATCCCTTCTTCAAGGCATTAATGGACTGAGTTTTGGGGGAAGATCAGGGTTTTGTAGGGCAGAAAACTGTCATACAAGTATCTAATTTTTCCCCACTTTGAAATGGTTTCGTTTTTAGTAAGAACTTAGGCAGAGGTGAACAACTGAAAGAGGGAATGAAGGTGTGGGAAGGAGGGTCTCATGCTGAAATGCTTCAACTCCCAAGAGAAACCAATCTCAGTTCTGTATTTGTCATTGCCTTACCTGAGAACTCAGGGAATTCAGACTCTCTGAACGAGCTTTTGAAATGAGGGTGGTCCAAGAGACTGCAACATTTCTAGGGCAGTTTAACTTAAATTGGGCCCATTACTCACTACAATAATGATCAGAATAGTAACTACAGTAATCATCAAGGTATTGTCATGAGGACAAAAGTCCAAAGAAATAAAAAATAACACTGTTTTGCAGATTGAGAAATTCAGGGTTTGATGTTTGAAGAATATCTGACATCTGTGAACTCTAATGACAATTTTGAACCTATGTCAGGGACATTTTGTTCTAAATGTTGTCTGCAGAAGACAAAGCTCACACTAATGATAGATGTTGCTAGTACTGTGCATGGAAAAAAAGGAACAAACCAAACAAAAGACTTATTGTTCTCCAAGTAAGGAAGGTAGAAGCAGGTATTTGGTTATTCCAGACATATTTAATCTGGAATATGTCCCTGAAATATCATCTCCATAGGAACAGAGATAAAATAATGACAGAAAATGTCCAAGAAAGTGGACACATGATTAATTAAGAACACATAAGGCAAATATGAGATGCTAGGTGTCATGGATGGAGTACTGTGCCCCTATCTGAAAACTTTGTACTTGACAATTGAAAAGAATTGCTCTTAAATGGTAAAAAAACTCAGCCCAAACCTAATATTTTTTTCTATTTTGTATTTCATCACAAAATGGCATTTTTAGGTCATCCAGTGGAGCTAGTAGGAAATATATGAGCATGCAGTTTGAGGAGAATTTAAGAATATATGGAAAGGCAAAGCCTTCCAAGAATATTCAGAAGTAATATTGCTTATTGCTTTGCAGTAGATCTAAAAGAAACGATTCAGCTCTCCTCCTCAGCACAGCACTGCACTAAAGCAATTGCATCACCAAATGAGCTTTTGAATCAAAAGCGAAAGCTTTACTGAAGACAGCAACAAAGAAAGTGGAAACTTCACTGGTGACTTCTGTATCTTTTTCTCATTCTTTTTCTTTTTTTTTCTTTTCCCCAACAAAGTTTTTGAAAGTAGTTAATATACCATGGCAATATTTTGAATCACCCATCTGGATGGATTTTGTTGTGTGGGTTTTCTCAGAACTAGTAATTTAACTCTGCCACAGCAGTGCTGTGCATATGTCTCTCTGACAAGAAATTTCCATTACCGTTTTTAGAGAAGAGCCGGGAATGACCCCGAAGTCTCACTTCTGTGTGATAATACTGTTTGTGTGTCTCCTGTTAAACAGAGAGAGATAGATTTCTTGTTCTTTCATGTGGATTAATTTCCATTTATCAACCCTAAATATCATCTGATCTTTACCCAGTCATGCAGCACTGTGAATTTTCTGCATCTTTGCGGGAATTCAGCTTCAGAATTAGCTATCCTGAATAATTTAATAAATTCTGCAAAATTGGTTCCCCACTGTTTACCTTTTTTTGTTGTTATTTCTGAATATCGTGAGCATGACAGGTCCTACTACATATCTTTTGAGACTCTCAGTAATATAAAATGTTCATTTACTAGCGTATGTTGTTACAACAGGACAGAGCCAAAAATTTTTTTGGTTAACTGAAAGAAAACTTCTTCAGTAGTTTTTGCTGAAACCCATTGTTGACCTCTTTTCTTAATCCAACAAATACTGGGATGACAGGTTCACCTATCCAGTAAACTGCCATCTTCACAGAACACTTACAGTTTCACAAGGCATTCCTGTAACTAATCCCAAATCTATAGTTTCATCCATATTTATTAATTTTGTTTTGATTATTGACATTATCTCTTCATGGAGTTGCTCCTATATTTTTCTTTTTTCTGGCTGCTTTGCTGTTCATTGGTATTTTATTTGCTATATCTTTTTTCAAGTGGATACCACAGCCACTTTCAGGGGTGTGGGTTTTTTCTCAGTTTTCTGTTCAGATATACCAGCTTTAAGGTGTGTTAATGGTCCTCTTGGACCCTAAGTTTCCAGTTTAATGTGCTTTAACAGCATTTTACCTCACTGTCTGCTCATGTTAAATGTCTCTTTAAAAAGCTTACTCATTTTAGGGTATTTTTTTCCTTTCCAACATTTAATTATGCTGTGAGGGATTTCCTTTATTTTCCCTCTTAGTACCACTATTAAATCCATATATCTTCTAGTCACTGACATTGGGCAGCTCTTCTATATGTACATCCTCAGCTTCCAGTCCTGGGACCTCCTCAGAGCTAATAGTTACTTGTCCTCCTGTGGGTCTGTTGACTGCTTGCCCTAAAAGCACCTTGAAATTAAATTTAGCCAGGGTATATGAGATAACTGATATCTCTCAGTGCTGTTCTCTGTTTTCTGCCCTGACTTCCCTCCTTCCAAAATGATTTTCAGCACCACTCTCAGAACTCACTCCCACTGACAAGCCTGCAGGAGGAAGACAAACTGTTTAGAGACATTCATCTTGCTGAGTTCTCTACAAATCCTCTCCTCAAAGGGAGAAAAACTGCAGAGTGAAAGGCAGATGATACAAACATGCAGTCTTTCCCTCTTTTCTGCCCACCAGAAAACATCTCCCTTCCCGTGTTTCCAAGTACACATCACTCCTGCACTTACCTGGTGTTCAAGAACAGCCACAAAAACACTCACAGGAAAAGCTACCCAGATCCCATAGTTCAAACCAATTCAGGACTGAAGAGGTTGATCAGTTAAGGAACATATAATTCACTAGCACCTCAGGATGAATCCATCTCACTCCCTATAGCCCACTGATCCCCACCCTGGTGAGAAAGCCCACCACAAGGTTGCAGACACCTGTGTGAGGTGAGGTGAGGTCCTCACCTGCTGCACCCTGCAATTCCCTACCCAGCTGAATGCAACTCAGGGCATCTGACAGCTCCATCCCACTGAGCTGCTCCGTCCCACTGAGCGAAGGTAGAGAGAGCAGCTTTTGACTCCTGCTGTTTCCACTCCAATATCTCTGGTGCTATTAAAAATGTTCATGCTTCTTTTATACTTCTTTTCAGTCTTTTTCTTAATTTCTAAAGCTTTGAAGTTTCCTGGCTACTCTTTGATCTGTCTGATGGCCATTTTTAACTTGATGTGTTTAGGATCAATGCCACCCAGCCCATTTTATGTATTCGATACACGCATACACTGTTCACACCTGTGCTCTTATCTTAAAAACTAGGGTTAAGCTGGCACTTGCCAAGAGTATGCCATGCAGGCACCCCCAAAAAGTGCTGCTCAGGGATCTCTGGCTCTCAGTCCTGCTCTGCACAAAGGAAAAACAGATGGTGAGCCATTACTCCAGTTATTTTTTGAGGACAGAGATGAATTAGTTCAGGTGAGCATAGGAAAAGTGCCTGCTTCTTTTTACATGTCTGGACTGTCCTGATAGCTGCCTCAAGCAATAAGGCATTTTCTTTAGTGTCAGGCAGGAATCCAGTGCTGTTCCCCTGATGCTGAATAATCCTCTCCTGCAGATAAGATGTATTTGGTGCCTGGAAGGGAAGACCATTAACCAGCTACAAGTTAATTTCTAACTTACTCTGTTTAGTTAGTCAGGGACAGTCAACGGAGAACGGAAAAACAGAAGAACTGTGTCTTGTAGCTGCTTCCAGCAGGCTTCATCCCTCCCATGCCAAGAGGGAAAGGGATACACAATCTGTCTTTAGTCATCTGGTGCCATTGGGGATTTCTCCTCCATTAGGGGACAGTGTTGCCGAGTTGTCAGCTGAATCCAGGCTACTTTCCTCATGCAGATGGTTGGACATCCCATCCTTCATTCTCATGGCTACTTCAGCTTTGTGTACTCTCCAAATTTCTGTGTGACAGACAAATATCTGTTCGGTTTATTTTTCTTTTAAGCAAAAGATAATATTCATAAAAATCTATGAATTCACATGGAGAAAACATAAAGATAAATCTTTTAAAATTCTCTTTCACTTATTTTATCCATAATGTAGAAATTCAAGATGATAAGTGACTGGGAAAGTGATACGGATTTTGTGACACAAAAACAATTACAACAGTTATTATTGTAAACCTTGTGTTCACCAACTGAAGAAAGTAAGAGATTACAGAAATAATATTGTCAGTAGGCTGAAAATGGTCTTAGAGCACATTAGTTGATCCACACTAAATCTCGCTCAGGGTAGCTTGTTCCAAAGCCTCCTCACATTTCTATGAGCACTGAGACAGAGAAAAACCTCTGAACTTTTCTTTAGAGACTCCTGACTTCCTTAAGAGACCAGAAAAAGAAACGAAAAGACTGAAAAGAATTGACTGCAGGAGGAAGGTGGAAGCAGTTAACACTGAAAGAAAAACAAAGTTTTAAGCAAAACCAAGACATTCAAGTGTCAGCTTGTCAAACTAATTGTATTAGTAACAAGGTACATTGTAGAAACAGGAAATAAACATTTTTTTAAATCAAATTTTCTCTTCACTACTATAAAATAATCAGATTGATGAAATGGGAGTGGGATGTCTATCTCCTTTCTTTACAAGATGTCATGTGAAATTCCCTCTCCTGCCAATTAGTATTGATCTTCTTCACTTGATGTTTCCATTCTAACAACAAAGTAATAGAAACTGAAACATAATTTGCTGAAATAATTTTTTATTAGACTGCACCAGACCTAGTCAATACTTTAAAATATTTGGCAGTTCATTGTGATGATATCTAATAGTGTTTTTACGTGGCTTTAGATTGTCATATAATACATGCATAAAAATAATCTAGTCTGCACAATAAAACATGTTTTGGGGAAGATTTTGGCATTCAGGTTTCTGCAAAGTTAACTGCCATATGGATAGAGGTAAATGCTGGATGATAAATTGCTTTAAAACAATGATGGCATTTGCTCTGGCTTTGAATTGTTGCTTTTTTTGAGGCAGAAGTGAGATGCATCTGCTTTCAGAGACAAGCTAAGTCACATTTGTATCAAATCCAAAAAAACAGAATAGGCAATCTAGCATAATAACATTCTCTTTTTTTGACCTGTGTTTCTTGAAAAAATGTTTTCAGTGGCTGCAGTTCCACAACATTTCAGAAAGTTATCTCATCAAATCCTTGGTTTGATCTTTCAAGAGAAAGATCAGCCCTGGGCCTATGAACAAATACAAATAGCCTTCCATTATGTAATTTCTTCCCTTCTGTTTTCAGGGATTTCATTTATATCTCGCCATTCCTTTAGCACTTGTCTGCTTGTAATTCTGTCTTTGGTTTTACAGTCAGCTTTAAGCTCCTCTGGGACAGAAATCCTTCTTTGTTCTGAGTCTGGGCAGTGTCTCACTCAGAGGGGCCAAGGTCTAGTCCTAGAATCGTGAATTTCATGGTGCAAAGCCACCAGACTTTCCAGCACCCTCACCTGCAGATTTTCTCAAGCATCTCAGGGGTGACTGGCATGGGTTTAGTTGAGATAATTCAGATGAGGTTGATCTGCTTTGCTCTGGAAGAGCTCTGCCTCTGAGATGGCCAACAAAGCGTCCATTGCAGTCACATTCTGACTGTGGATACTGTGGGGATCTGATTCATATGAGCAAATGGTGGTATCTGGTTTTGAATTTTGTGAATTGGTTCCTGGCTGCTGTTTGCCTTATTTTATTCTAAACAGGCTTAATATATGTAGACATAGATCTGTGCAGACACCTAGGACTGTAGGTCCTCACACTCAGTTGAGTAAATGTCACACTTAATGTCTTAATCTCTGGCTGCAATGCAGACAATTCCCTTTCCTTAATTTTGAACCTGCAAGAATAACGAGAGTACAGTTTTTCTGCTCCCCTATCCCAAATTAATGAGGAAAGACCCAACATAAGGACATGGACCTGCCAGGGAGGGTCCAGAGGAGGCCACAAAGGTGATCAGAGGGCTGGGCTGGATCACCTCTCCTATTGAGACAGGATGGGAGATTTGGAGAGGCAAAGAAAGTATCTCAGCCTTTTCCTCATCCTCAGTGATGGTTCCCTCCTGCAGTCTATAAAGAGTGTAGATTTTCCTTAGCCCTCCTTTTGCTCTTAATGTATTTATTAAAACATTCTTCATTATCCTTTACAGCAGTGGTCTTGCAGAATCTGTGTGTTTTATAATGCTAGTGAACACAAATGCATAAATAGGTAAATTTTAAAAGTAAATCAAGAGTCAGGCAGTCTCAAACATGAATACATATAGCTGGAGATTTGAAGTATGCTAGTCGAAATTTCCCAAAAAGATCAAAACCCATGTAAAAGCAGCCTCAGTAATTACTTTGGCAGTGAGATACAAATGGACATCTAAAAGCTCCTAAGCAAAATGAAGTTGCTTATAATTCATTCTGAATGTAACCAAAGGATGATTACAGAGCACACCAAGCCACTAATAACCTTGCAAAAGCATGAGAAAATTTGAAAACAGAAAACCATTAGGGGAGTCTTCTGTGTAAGAAACACCAAGTATACAGGAAAAAAACTCTAAACACATGCTTTCACAGGAATTTGTGAAAATTAAAATGGAAATCTAGCTCTAAGGGAGGTTGAGTAACTCAAAGGTTAGTGTTTTCCATTTTATACTGTGTTTTCTTCTCAATAACAGAATTCCATCCTCTTCTTCTCATATTACTCTTGGATTCAATAAATTATTTTCATGACAGATGAGTAGACATCCTGATCAGTTCTGTCCAGATTTATTTATTTTTCCCTGCTAAAGTCAAACTATTACTTTTAAAAGTCAGTGCTAATAAAGAAATTAAATTAACTGTTATTAAGTGAATTCAAGTGGCATGAGGCTTAAGAGCAACTTTCCAGATCAATTGTTTTCTCTTTTGGGTACTTAATTGTACTTGCATCATTGAAGGACCAGTGTCCAAAGCACTGCCAAAAGTCCCAGGGTTTGTCTTCAATTTATTATTACTGCAATTTTTCCTTTGATTCCTGAAATAGTTTATGGGAAGGTTTCAACAGGCAACCACGCAACCCTAAGGTCACTAAATGGCTAAGGTCTTAAGCAGTCTTAATAGTGGTCAAAAAACCAAAAACCGACCCAACCAAAAAAAACCCCCTAAGGTCATTGTCTTCATTAAAGAGAAAAAGCATAGAGACTTCTTCACATTTTCAAATAAAGCAGCAGTCACTATTTGAATAGAAAAGCTTCTGACTTAATTTTGGATCTTGAAAAAATAAAAACCTGAATTTACAGAATAATGTAACCCAAACAACTACACCCACTTACTGGCAGCTTTCCTTCAGCTACAAGGAATTAGACCCTTAATAGGAAGTTTCCTAACTTTGAGTCAGACCAGCCATGAGAAATTACAGTAATGCTTCTGATTCTGTTAAATATATTAAGTCTGCAGTAAGCTAACTTTCAATCAGAGATGGTCAGGCAAAAGGAATCATTAAAGAGCAAAAGGAAAGGGAAAATTAGTGCAATATTATTTAAGTCTGCAAATAATTGTAAACCATAGATTCTAAGTGTTCCTTTCATTCCAAAGGGAATATGAAAAAATAATTCAATGAGTCATTTAAAAATGTATACAAACCCAAGATTGTCAGAATCTTTTGATGAAGTGGATCTGGTGTATGTTGTGAATGACTGGTTTCAGATTCTCTCGGGTAAACTAACCCTGAATCTGGGAAATAACCCCCAGATATTTTCGGGTATTCTAACCCTCAATCTGGCAAATAACCCCCAGATGCCCTCGGGTATACTAACCGGCAATCTGGCAAATAAGCCCCAGATATTCACAGGTATACTTACCCTCAATCTGGCAAATAACCCACTGATATTCTCGGGTATACTATCCCTCAATCTGGCAAATAACCCCAAGATATTTTTAGGTATACTAACCCTCAATGTGGCAAA
>VZTX01011308.1:1107048-1148258 GCA_013400915.1 Pardalotus punctatus
AACCCTCAATCTGGCAAATAACCCCCAGATGCTTTCGGGTATACCAACCCACAATCTGGCAAATAACCCCAGATGCTCTTGGGTATACTAACCCTCAATCTGGCAAATAACCCCCGGATATTCTCGGGTATACGAACCCTCAATCTGGCAAATAACCCCCAGATATCCTAGGGTATTTCCCCCCTCAATCTGGCAAATAACCCCCAGATATTCTCGGGTATACTAACCCTCAATCTGGTAAAGAAGGGCCAGGTGGTTTCAGGTATGCTAACCCACAATCTGACAAGCATCAAGTTGGGAACTACTGGACTTTTTTGTTTTTTTCCAAAAAGTTCAGTAACAATGATACCGTTCCCCTCAGGCTACAATTCAGGTAAATGATTTTCCAAGGCTGAAAAGAGTAGCTGCTTGTCCTTTGTTCTCCACCTTGGCTGGGCAGATGATGCTCCAATTACCACCTTTATTGTGCAGGAGCTCCTGGTGTGGTCAGGGACACTTCACTTCCCAACCGATGCAGTGCAAAACTCTTAACGGAAATCGACTCCAATGGATGTAATTTCTAGGAAAACTGGCTGAGAAAGAAAAGAGAAAAGAGCAACCTGATAGGAAAAGCTGTCAGCAAGAAAATAACCCTGCTGCAGAGTTGATTAAAAAGAAATTGCTTATTAAAATGATGTAATCTAAAATTAATTATTGTCATTTTAACATTACTTAAAAGACTTAAAAGTCTTTAGTGATTAGTTTATTTTATGTAGTCTGTTGTATAATATTTGTAATTACATGTTTCTTTTGAACTTCTTAACCTCTACAGAAACAAGTAAAATAAGCAGAGTGAAAGAAAATGTTGTCACTGGACCTTTGTACACTTGGCACAGTATGCCCCAAAGTGGTTATTCTGAAGACAAAAGGGTAAGGACTTAACTCATTCAGGAACCAAAGGCAATCATGAGTAATTTCAATGTTAAATTAACACATAAAATAATTAAATTATTTACATGTAGCCACGAGAACATGCCCATGAAAGGAAACTTCAGTGAAGTCAAAAAGGGTAAACAGAAATCTCGCCATATGAAGAAAATAGGGATTAAAGCCTTGCTCCATCAGGACATGTCCTTCTTTGACCGTAAATCAAGCAATTCAGCATCTTGCTCTGAAAAAGCCTGGATTTGCTTAATCCTGGGTATCAGCATTAGTCTCATTTTCAATGAGTGGAATAAAAACAATTATATTCTTGCAGTTGGACATCCAGGAAAAGAATGGACAACCATAAACAAAACCCGACTTTCCTTTTTTATGCTGTTTTTTCACTTATTTTTGGCTTCTTTTTTTTATGGGTTCTAGTTTTACTCTTGCAAAACACATTAAAGAGTACCCATTATGCCTCTGTATAAATCAGAAAGAATTCTTGAAACTGTAAATTCATTGCAAAATATATGTTCTTGTTTTCTTAACAAGTTTTAATCCTTCATTTTATAAAAGTATAAGATCATTATAAGAAATATTATTTTAATCTCTTTATTTTCAGATAATGCATACATACTAGATTCCTTTTTCAGGTTGTTTAGTTAGAAAAACTTGGAACGAATAACAAAGATGCTACTTAAAGCCTGTATTTTCCTTTAATTATTGTATTATTGTAATTTCCTAGATGAGGCACAGACAGCAGGTGTTTTACTATTAAAAATATGAAGAAACATTCCCCCATTTTTCTAATGCCAAGGAATTGAAACTCTGAAGGCTCTCTTCAGCAGGTTAGGCAGTAGCCTGAGTGAGATTCAGCTTCAGATGTAGACTCCAGGTAGTCTATTTAGACTGCTCCAGATGAAATTGAGATGTCTGTGTGTGAGTTAAATGTGTAAAGCTCCCATTATAGCTGCTGGAGTCTAAAAGCATCAGTCTCAAGAAAATGAATAGGTAGGTGCCTACTGCGAGCAGGATCCTACACACAAGTTATTTAGGAATGTTCCTTCTTTCCTTTCCAATTGAAATACAAGCAGTGCCCAGAATAAAGTCATATTTTAATATATTTTTGTCATTCACATCCAGTAGTTTTATTCTTTGGTGAGAGACAGCACTTCAAGGAGCTGCCTGCATAGTCATGCGTAAAGTGAGATATGCAGATATTCACAAACTTTCCAGCTCAGAGGAAAGTAGGATCAAAAGGGCAACTTCTATAGCCTTGTTGGGTGCTCTTTGCTGGTCTCAAATTAAAGCCACAAGCTCTAGATTTGAGGCTGACACTGGCACCTGCTCAGTAGTTGTGAGGGATTTCTGTGTCTCAGCTGGGAGACTGCACCTGTGAATTACCACACAGGTGCTGATGGCAAAGTTTAGGAGCACCAGTAGCCTGTCCTCATTGGCTGGGGATGTTTTTGAGCCCCCTTAATTATCGGAATTCATAATAAATTCAGAAGTAGTCCCCCACCTACTCACCCAGCTCCTGGCATTTGGAAAGTTACTGCTTTTCTAACCCTCCTGCTGTGTCCCAGTCACCAGCCAAAACCAGAGCCCTGGGAGGCCATGGGGAACCTGTTTATCCAATGTTAAGAGATGTTTGCCAGGCCAGTGTTTTTCAATAAGCTGTGTAAACATGTTCTTGGAATTCAATGCATTAATCACACTGCATTTTGTTCCTAGGGCAGCACGCTACAGGGGTGGTTGTGGAATCAATTTTGACAAAGGGCAGAAAGGTCAGGCTCAGGAATTCCAACATTTTAGCATTTCCCAAGAACATTAGATTAGGCAGCTTTCTCCTTGTGCTCCAAAACGTGGATATTTTGTGAAACAAATCTCAAAATAAACTTCATTTGATTTGTATATTACATTTATGGACTCCAGTTAAGCCAAATCTGAAGCTTGCAGCCTTTATATTAAAATATTTTCCAGGGCCAAAGACACTTCTGCTCTTTCAGCAGACAGAATGAGCATATCAAATAATAAAGACCACAACACCCTGGCTTGGTGGGGAACAGGTTCAAACTCTCCATACACAGCTCTGTAGTGTACCTGAGGCTCACAGAATTATCAGTTCCACCCAACTCTCTTGGCGTTGTAAATTTTGATAACTTACAGTACCTAAAACAGAAATGAAATTTCTAAAGCAGCATGATTAGTAATATTCTCAAAGAGAATTTCATGAGGCTTTAAAAAACCCTAATTTAAAATGTTCTTTTTTAATCACAAATTTCGCAAAGGACATTCTGTAATACAGAATTTATTCATTCACTTAAAATGCCCGAGATCTGCCAAACTATGAATTAATAATGATAGCTAGTCTTTTATGTCAAATCAATCTCACCACTTTTCCCTCCTGGGGGAAAGTTCGTGATATTTTGTTATCTGCTTCAAGTGATTTCAGTGGACTTTAAGCACGCAAGTTCAGCAGTGAACATTTTGAACCCGGCAGTGCCTTTCTCAGTGAGGTGATAGTGGAGTGTGTGGCATCAATTTGTTTGTGCTTGGGTTTGGGAAATCTCTGCGTTGTCACTGTGCCCCTAACGGGAACAGCTCCAGCAGCTTCAAAGAGTGTAGGATCAAGCAATTAAACAGGGGCAAAACCATATGACTTCGGGCAAAAGACAAATAAACTGGGTGTTTATAGGGTGCAAAATGGAGCAAGGAGACAGCCCAGGAAAGATGAGGTTATTCCTTCATCCAGGGCTGCATTTCAAAGACTGACCTGCCTGAAGGGAGAGAGAAAGAGGACTTGGCTTCACCAGCACAAACACGGTCTGCACAGAGAAAGATTCTTCTGGGTCTTCCCCTTTGACAAAAGAAGGGCAAAGGATCAAACACACAAAACTAGTTGGGGACATTAAATCCCATATTTTAATCCTACTCCTCATCTCCCTTCACCCCAAAATGGCTGCTAGACTCTATTTAAAGATAGGTTTTGTGGCCAGAGTACTCACTTTTTAATTTTTTCCCCTTGTAGTCCATGTAACATGAAGCGTGGGCATAGTTAAGGGAACAAAGGCTAGAAAAGTTCCAAAAGTCTAGCTTGTTCACAGGTTTCTGTCACAGAGTAGAGTTTCAGCAAAAGGAGGTATAGAGACAGCCCCTAGCCAGGACGGCTTACAGATTTTTTCCTTAACACATTATTTGGAGGCAATGTTTGTGTCTGAGACAGTAGCGAGCTGAGCTCAACCCAACACCCCCACCTCCCTCACCAACACAGCACACCTGATGACAACCCCCTACAAGAACATTTCCTTCACCAACAGCCTAGAAACAACCTGGGATCCTCCCCAAACTGCTGCATCCCAGGGAGTAACCTGAGGCTTCCTCTACTGCCCTTGCACCCCACAAAGATATCATCCTGTGACCCCACCAGTGCAGCCATTAGTCCCTGAGAGAACGGAAGGAGCTGCCTTAAAACACAACACTGCAACCCAGCAAAACAATTTGGTTTTTTTAATAGCATATTCTAAAAGATCTGGAAGGATATGCTTTTTGCTTATCTGCCTTCCAAATAACCTATTGCCTGTTCCTCATTAGTGCACATTAACACAAGCTGGGGAGACAACCTGGCATTACAAAGGATACTGAGGGATTATGAGCTTCTGTGTTTGTAAAATGTAAATTTACATTTGAGGGCAGGCAGGGGACATCAGATATCTCTGTTTCCCCTGCAGGGATTTTTGGAAATTGCACAATATCAGATCATGCAGTGGAAAATGCTTTCAGGCCTGGAGCATGAGGTAAGGAGTCAACTGAGCAATACAGAACGCAAAGGCAACAGACTTCTGAAAGACTGGACGGAGCCTGACTCAACGGGGCGGGGGGGTTTAATCATATTGGGTGTTTTATTGATGGCACTTTCATACTCACAGCTGAAATCAGTGGCCTGGTAAGTGTTAAGTGTTTGATTTATTGTGAGTTTCACCAATGAAAAAGAGCTGTTCACCACTCAGCTCTGGCAGATTTAGCCATAGTTTCAGCAAGGGATGATGGCAATGCACCCTTGGATACCTGGAAAAGGCTCAGATGTTGTTGCCACCAGTGCTGTTTTCTGAGCAGAAAGGCAGAAATCCTCAAAGAGCTCTGACTGCAGGACAAAGGTTCTGACACTCTCTTGGGTCTTCTCTGTACCCAGCAGTTTGTGGCAGGGCTTATCAAATAGAATCTTGAATAGGTTATGTGAAGAGCTTCCTGCCTTGCTACAAGTAGATTGTGGCAAGAGATCCTGCTTTTACCTTCCTACATACACGTGCAGGTGAAGGATGAATCTACCCAACAAAGTGAACACGTGAATCCAGCCCATCTGACTTCTTTTATTCCCAGTGCTTAGACAGAAAACAGAAATACTTGAGTCTTAGCACAAAGCTATTTTACTCAACCTCGAGCTTTGGCTGCGCTGATGACTAAACCACACTGGTCGACACAAAACCCCTCTGCACACCTAATTCTTATTACATTCAGAGCCTTTGTTTCTTTTTCATTTAGCGAGAGGAAAAGCAATATGATTTGGCTGTTTGCCTGAGCTCAAGTTGCATAAATCACTGGCTGATGCCCATGATGACAAATGAGCATCTTCCCCCATCAGGAAGAAACTCTGGGGAGAGTCACAGGTAGAGCTGAGCCTGCTTTGGACCAGGGAGCCTCTGAAAGTCCTTTCTCTTTGGTTTCCTGTGAGGCTGTGCTGCTTTGAGAAAACATTTCTGAGGAAATCTATGAATAGTGACAAAGCACAAGTTGTACTTTATAATGCTGAATAATTCACACATCAGTATATGGACAGAAAGCTGTAAATTATCTGAGAGTCAGATGGAAGAGAAACAATCTTATTATAAGAAAGTAACTGATAATAGGCTCACTTATCTCTTGGACTCCATGTATGAACCCAGCCAGGAGAGATGAATACATAATTCCCAAGTCAAGCAACAGCATTTTGCTACTGATCTCAAAGTATATCAAAAGACATCCTTGTAATCTGAAGACTCACATAATATACCGTTATACATCTATATCATACTGTTATTCTGTACAGAAAGTCAGATTTACACAGCAGCATTTCATAAATATCAGCTCTTGGCATTAGCTGGATTGTCATATACTTTGCAGGAATTTCTAGCTTTACTTAATTCAGTTTTACAGTTGCTACAGTACACAGAGGTACTGTGGAGCCAGGATTCATCTCATTCCCCGAGGTAAAATGAATGTCACAGGTAGCAGCCAGGTCATTCTCCTCTGAAATACCTCCACCATACGTCAGTGCCAGGAACCAGTGCTGACTTATGCTGAGGCATTTTGACTTCTGTTTGATGTTGCAATGATATTCCCAGCACCCTTGATAAAAACCATGGGTTCAGCTCAGCTCCTGAGCCCATTCCAAGATGCAGAGAACTTCTTTCCTCTACCTCTGCTGTGATCTCTGCTATGATTTATTAACTTCACGTATCTGATTTCAAGGATTTTGCCTTGAAATTTTTCAGAACTTCAAGTGGAAAGCATTCTGACAACTGACACAATCTGGATATAGCAGGGAGTAAAACCTCAAGACTCAGACTGAGGAATTAACCTGAAAGTATCAAAATCCATGGATGTTTTATGAGTCCCTCCCCTTAATGCTGGCCTGTGGATCAGCTCCATGCAGAACCAAAGGAAAACTATGGCACATGAAAGAAATAAGAATATATAAAAAGAGAAATTATATCTTTATAAATCACTCCATTAATAAGGTGAATAGTGTTGGTCATATCTCCACAAATACATGGAATACTGCACAGGAACATAAGACTAGACAGGAATCCTTCCATTGTCATGCCCAGTTTCCCAGGCACACTTAAATTTACTACTGATTTGTCTCCTTCTGGCTCTTCAGCTGACAAATCTGACCCTGCCTGTTTCTCATACCATGACCTCCCTCTTATCACACAGAGGGAATTAATAGCACAGAAGGGTGCTTGCTTGGAAAGAGGTAATACAACTTCTGTTTGTGCTGTTCCGGGAGATTTCCCTGTCAGTGAGCGTACTCCACCCAGTGAGGGCTCCTGCAAATAACGCAGACACAATAATCCACAGACAATAATGCTGTGGTAGTTGACATATCCATTTTCCAGATACATTTATCTTTCAGAGGGCTAGAAGTTCCTGAGGAGGATGATCTCTGTAGATGCATTTAGGATTGTAGTCCATCCTTAGGCAACACCATTATACAATGCAACATTATACACTGCAGTCATTGCTAATATCTACAGTGGTAATGTCTTGCTATTTCACTACTAATTCTTGATTTGCAAAGCACAGTGACTGCAAATTACCCTTGATTTGTTTGAATCATTTACAACAAACAAACCTCCCAAAACACAAGTCAACCTATCCATCTTATTTATCACTGCAGCCTATTTTTAATTCAGCATTTTTGAAACACTAGATTTGTTTATTGCTGTCTTTGCACAGAGTAATGTCTCACTTTCATAGTATTTATATCAAAAAATACCAAAGGCTAAATTTGAAAAAACAAATTTGAATAACTTTGAATTGATTTGAACAAACTTTGATTAACAACCATAAAACGTTGCTTATAAAAAGAATGGCCTGGAACTGCAGTTTCCCATTTCCTGATATCACAGATGTCCTGTTATGTCTCAGTCAACAGATATGCCAAGAGCAAGGCAGCTACCAGACTTTATAAACTTCCTCCTACATCTGTATTGCCAATTAGTCTGACTGTGATATGTAGTCCCACAATTCCACCAACAAATGCAATAATTTGTAACAGGTAGGAACCTGTTGAATATGAGCCAATATTGTATCGGTAAATTAATAAGTTAATAACAGTATATCAGATGCCTTAGCTATCATTACCCCAGGTGGAATGATAGAAATTATCATTCAGACTTATGTCTTTAAATTAGCATTTACAGACCAGCAAAGACTGAGTCCAGTCTGAGGATCACAGATACACATTGCAGCATGGAACTCAGCAGTCAGGTATTATTGACTCAACTTAACTCAAATTTGATCATCTGATTTAGTTTTAACAGGGGGGAAATTACTCTAAAAGATAAAACTGGAACCCCTACTTCTTGTCTGCCCTTACTCTTGCCATGAGACCCACATTTATTACTGGTTGGCTGAAGGCTAAAATCTCTACAAAGTACCCGTTTTGCCTATTTCTACTGTCCTGCGGGTAGAGTCCCCCTGTTTCTCTGTGTAAGCAGAGGCTGTGTGTTTATTAACCACTAGCAGGGATCACCCTAGGAAAGAGACACTGCAGCATCTGCAGTGGCTCAGTGGGATGAGGTTTAGGTTCTACCAAATGGCCAATATAAAAAGAACAATCACTGTGTGTTTGCCAGCCATTCCAGCAGGATATTATCCCCAAAACCTGACTGAAGTCACTCCATGCACACACCTCCCTGTTGGTATTGCTGTGATTCAAGGGTCACTGGGGGTTTGCTGTGCTGTATTCCACTGCCTTAGGCTGAAAGAGCGTCCAAGTACAGCACCAGTTCCAGAGGGCAGGATGCTCTGTTTGTTCAGAACCAAAATTCACTAGTGAAGAGACATGAAAATACTGCCTGGCTCTTATTTGTGCCATATCTTGCTTGTAATTAAATAGAGAATTCATGTTTCCAGCTTGGTTAGTCCAGTTGTATCCATAAACAATACATTCACTTTAACCTGTAGCCCCCCAAAGTGAAATATTAAAATAAACACATAACACTCATTTCTTCCAAACTATGCATTTACCTCATTTAATAGTTTCAGATACACATTCCCTTCTCCTTCCTCCAATATCCAATCTTTCTGCTAGAGATTATTTTTATTCTATTTCCTAATGTCCTGGGTTGTCAAAACCAAAGTGTTATTTCTACTTGGCTTGATTCTTCTGATCTTGAATGATTGCACTCTTTTCAAGAGGTAAACATCATGACTATTTAATACCAAATACATCTATATTGAAGGGCAAAGCCAGGGATTGTGACAACAAACCTGGTACCTCAGGACACAGTATAACAGATGAAATTATTTAACCACAAGAATTTGTTGTGGGATCTTGCAGAGAATGTGGATAGAGGCTTGAAGATAATTTCACTCATTTCCCATAGGAAACAGATCTCAACTTAATAAAATTGTTCTTAACAAAAAGAGAATAACAAATGATGTTTTTACTGACAGACTGAGGAAACACAGGAGAACTGCTTGTAAGTTATTCTTGACACAGATACAAAAGTAACAGGCAAAATAACATTTCCTTTGCTTATGAGTACAAGCCTCATTTTACTGAGATTCTGGTGATTTTAATAGATAGGTCAAAATGAGTTAAAATGATTCCTTATGGCTTCATGGTGTATGGTTTTGCATTTGAAATTGGGCAGCAAAATCATCCCAAGGAGAATGGCAAGGCAAACAATTTGCCTCTGACCCAGGGAGAATTTTGTGGTGACAAGGGTGTGCCTGTCCTCTGGGTGATGTGGGGCACATCCACCAATACCACCAGCAACCACTGCTTTCAACCACTGCCGTGCACTTTAATTACTTTTCAAGTATGTTGGGTTATGGTAGTAAATCTACTAGGAAGAAAATAGGATCAGCTGAACTACCTTCTGTCTTAAAATCCTTCAGGTAACCCTAAGACATGGAATTCAGTGACATGGAGAGAAAAATGAAGGCAGGACAAAAGAATAGACAGAATGATTTCACAGAGTGACGTGTTTTCAAAATGTAATCATTGCAGATGTATTATAGGCAAAAAGTGTTTTGTACAGCTAAATTATGGCAATTGTCAATGTAGCTAAATCTAAATGAACATACACAAAAAAGACACTTTAAGGTTATATGACAACAACACTTTTGAAATATCCTAATCTGTCTTTCATTCCTTTCTTCTTTTCTTGTGTGAACTTGCTTACACAGACATTTAATTTCATAAATGTGAATTCATAAATTGTCATAAAATATCAGTTTAGAAATATTCAGTTTACCATGAGGCAGTTACTTTTACTAACCCTGAAATATTTAGATTATAAGTATATTGATAATACTTACATTAGTACTGAACATTAGAACTGAAAAGTCAGAATTCTCACATGAAATCAACATGTAGATACAATTAAATTTACATTAATTGCATTTTCTCAAGGATTTTTTTCCATGGTCTATAATAAACATAAGACCAGGGTGGATCCCTGAAAACATTCGCTAGTAAGCTATAGTTGGTGTTGCTTTACATGCTTAATATCAAAATCTGAATGATCAGAACCCAAACACAATTTCTTCCTACCCTTGGAAGCATCTCAGTGTACTGAGAGCTGTTTTCAACACCAGCATTTCTCATGGGCCTGTTCCAGCATGGATGGAAGCTGTGATGTGACTCCCGTCTGCGCTCTCCTAGGGCACAGGAACGACGTGCATTTCCACATATACTGTTTCAGAGTCCTGATGAGAGTTACGGTGTCCTCAGAAATAGCCACAAACTTTGTAGAAGGCTCTATATGTTGCTAATCTCTTCAACCACAGTTTAGCATATAGCAATTTTCTGTGATCGGGGAGTCTGTTGTCCCATACTCTCTTCTACCTGAAGGCAATCAAATCTATATTTTCTGTGAGTCCCCTTATCACTAAGTTACAAATTGTTTAGGGAAGGGCCAAGACAGAACCAGAGAGGCTGGGGGAATTCTGCTCAAGTTGGGCTTAGGTTACAGTGTTAGTAAAGCCTATGATTCTCCTGAGAGGAGGCTGTGGCATTCCTTGGGAAGCAAAGCAATCTGCACTGCAGTTCTTGGCTATTTTCTTTTATATCAAAGAGTTACTTGATTGTGACAGGAGACTGGAAGTAAGAAAGTGTGATGGCAGTCATGCTGTGTCATGCCTGTGCTTACTCCTTCCCTTTCTGGTCAAATGAATATTTGCTTAGCTGATATAAAGTCAAAGGATTTCAGATAGAGTCAGCTGCAGAAAACAGAGGTGTTTTACCCAGTAGTATTTGTTTCACCTCAACTGAGATTAAAAAAACCCTGTCTGTGATCAGTCCTACTCTTTTGCAATGTGAAGAGTAATCCCAAAATTCCCCATCATTTTTATTGGTGTCTTAGGAGAAATATTCCCCATTCGAGGAGTCATTGTACCTGCTGTGCTTGAAGAACAAAGGGTCAGCGACAGAGGGAAGACAGCGAACAGCGTTACCTCATGCACGGATGAGAGGAGAGCTCAGGAGGCACTCAGGAATGCTTGTGAGGCCCAGAGGGGACTGCAATGTCTGTGCTGTGGTATGAATTAAAGCTAACAAACTGTGATGCCTTTTGAAAATCTAGCTATTTACCCAAGGCGTTGTCCAGAACAAAAGATTTACCCTCAAGAAAATGAAAGATAAAGGTATTTGAATATTTCACAGCTGCAGAGTATCTTAGACATTCAGTGTTTTCTGGATGCATTTAAAAGGTTCATTCCTGGATGAGGGCTGTTTTCTGGACACATTTAAAAGGTTCATTCCAAACTTATGAGTCAATCAGCTTGAAGGCCACTCTATTAAAAAAATTAAGTATACTGGACCAAAAAGAAAATTAAAATTTCAGAACTGGAAAACAAATAAGTAAGAAGTTTCAGGTTCCTGGCCATATTTAAGCGCTGTAGGTAGTGATAGGATGGAGTGCTGCTCCTTTGGGAGGTGTGGGCTTCCACTTCATTGGCTTAAAATGACGGGCACTTAATAACTTGTAGAATTAATTTCAAGGCCATACTGAAAGCTGAAAAGGAGAGTAAGGAAGCATAGTGTGAAGATGGCACACTGGATATAACTTGATGTGCTACTAAATTTCACCAGTTATCACCTGGAAGGGAAAAAACAATGTATTGGTCTAATCAAAGACTGGATATACACCCTGGGCCCAAAGGTAGGCAACAGCCAGCTTGGGGTCAGCTGCCAGGTTGCAGAGAGCAGCTTTGATTTCAGCAGTTCACTGAGATGACTTTTGTTACGCTGCATTAGAAAAGCATGGTTTTACAGGCGATCTTCATTGTTCCAGCTCCCCTGAAAAACATATAGAGAAAGGGCATAATTCCCCTAGATGACCTCCTTAATACAGGCTGGGAAGTAGCTCTGGAAGCAAGGCACGCTTTGAACAGGCTAGTGCATTATTCCTTTTAGGAATGATCTCATCATTTAGCTGAAAAGAAATGTAGCCTCAATGTTTCTGGAAATTGAAGCTCTCAGTGGAGAATGGCTGTTTGCTGTGGGGATTAAAATATTATCACTCAGGAATTTTTACAGAAAACAAATATTAGTGGAATTTTATACTTGAATGGGATCAAGGGATGTTAATTCAAAGGAAGGCCAGGAGTAAAGTATGTTGGCCAGCTTCAGATACAAACACAGAAATGGAAAGTCAGTGTTAAGTAAAACCCTGTAACACCTTAAAAATGGCATCACAGCACCCAGGAAAGCCGATGAAACCTTTCATCAAAGTTTGGAGCAAAAACAGCAAGACAAAACCGGCACATTCCATCATATCTGCTGGCTGTCATGAATGGCTGCTACTCATGGTCACAAATACTGCATTTGACAAACTTCTGCTGTATACAGTTGATATGATTCAGAATATACTTGTCACCCACATGATGCCCAAAATTTAGAACTCATGAATATACAAGTTTCATTTATGATTAAAGATGCTGGCGACATGACAGCTTAAGTAACATCAATGTGAATTTTTTTTCTAAAGGTGTTTAAAAAGCAAACCAAAGAAGCTCTGTTAGTAACACCTTTTCAAAAGAAGGCAACACAAAATATTTTATTTACTCAGTGTCTGGAATTGTAAACTAAAGGTTATGTAACGCCTCAGTTTGGTGAGAGATGATTTTTTTCGTTATATCAAGTAGACATCAGCTGCGAATGGGGTCCTCCAGACTCACACTGATGTTCAAATCTAAGAAAAGATGGGGTAGTGGTTTTAGCTTTCCATGGTTTATGGTTTTTTGAAAGAGAGGATGCATCATTCCTTCTATCCATGCTTTTAAAAAAACCCAAAAAACCCCAGCAGTAGTGCTGTACTTCAGAAATGGTTCAGAGTGGTAAATCCCAATACTCTTTCTATAGTTTGATGCTTGATGTCGAAGACCCAGAAAAAGGCAAGATTTTAGGTTCATGTCATATACCTACTGTAGACATATAGTGAGTTGGCTCTTAATTTTGGTAACAACTCCTAAATCTAATAATTCAATAGTGGAGTGATGGATTCTACTTCAGTGTCAAGTTCATTATCTCAAGATACAGTTCTGATGACAACTGTATCCTTGATAGGATTTAATCAGTCTGCTCCCATTAAATCCCTGGAACAGCATGACTTATACATATGGCATGTGTTTAATCTCCTATGATTAAGTGACTCCCAAAAAAGCAAAAATATATCTTTAATGAAGAGGAGTTGAAGGATTATAATTCTTCTAGCAGGATGACAGGTCTCTCACATCTCCTGATTTTTTACATGGCAGTGCTGAGTGTTGGGGTTTGGCTTCGCTTAGATTTCTCTCTGGGTTACACGTTATGGCAGTGGGGTCTGACTTAGCAGAAGGACCCAATTGAGGCATTTTGATACCATCAGAATGCAGTCTCCAAACCCTCAGTCTACTCTGTGCTGAAATATTTTCTCCTCAAAGAAAAGGGGACAAAATAAATGAGGCACCAAACATTTCACAAGAAAGTTTGAGAAGCAGAGTGAGATATTTTCCTTCCAGACACCATTCTATGTATCATGTGTTGTAAACAGAGATGGATGAGCAAGTGTGAATGGACAGATCAGGTTTTATTTCTTCTTTAAGTGAGACGGGACCTACAGCATATGAAAACTGAAGCAAGCAAGGACAAACACAGTCAGTAGAAATGATTGGACAAATCAAGACAAAGATTTTGAAAATGTCAATAGCTCAGCAGAACACAGATTGATCAGGAAAGGAAAACGGGAGACAGACAAGTGACAGCTTTGCATACTTTAACACTGAGAGACATGAGGGTGGGATGGCATCCACAGGGAGACAAAGTAATGAACATGGCTGTGCTGGGACTGCCAAAGTGCAGAGGACATGGTGCAAGCTGAGGAGTGAATTCTACAGAGCATTGACAGGTATTCAGAGAAACTACAGAAGGTACCTCTGACTTACCTGTAAACAGACAAATATCCTGTGGCTGGCTGCTGTTTGATACAACTTTTAAGAACTCTAAGGTTGCATCATGGATGCACAGACTGCAGATGACTCACAAAGAACCTGGCATGATGCTGAGAATGCCAGGACCATATCCAGGGACCATCTTTTGCTGTTCTCTGAAAGAAGCAGTGTGTAAGGCTATGGAAGTAAACTGCTGGGTTAAAAAAGAAGGGAGTTAAATGGAGGATTTTTGCGGAAGAGAGATTTTGTGCAAAACTAATCTATTTAGAGGAAGGTGAACTTCTTGCATAACCTGCAACTCACTGCTTAGGAAGACAAGGAGGATAAAGCAGAAGGTATTCAATTAATAAAAGAGAAGAGGATAAATAAGCACCAATTTAGCATAAAATCAAGATGCCAAGAACAAAATTAATCAAGGCATTCAGGGATAAGAGGAGATAAATGTGCTAATTTCCTATACAACAATACTACTGACCTGTGTAATAAGAGGAACTGGAATGCATTTCTGAGCATAAATTCAGCCTCGCAGGCTGAAGAACAAAGCTTGGCTAGAAGATCTGCATGACTGGAATGCTTCTTCTCCTATTACCTGTTTAGGAAGAGATGAGTGGACAAAGAGGGAGGTAAAGTGTTGTTCTATGCCAAAATTTATATTGTTTGCTGGAATCACTTACAACTTAGAAGCAAACATTTAATGACTCTTTACAAGACAATATCCTTACAGGTAGAAAAGAGTGCCTTAGACTAAAGATTTGAGCATAAACTGGTGGGCTGTGAGCAAGAAAGCATGCAGGTTACTGAGCCATGCAAAATAAGGGAAAAAAACAAAGGCAAGTGAGACTGTGGAGCTGATGCTCATTAATAATAGGTCATAGCAAAGAAGGGAAATCATCCAGTATTAAAAAAATAGGTACTTACATTATAAGCTATAAAATTGCTAATAGAAGAGAAAAAAAAAAATTAAAGGGGAGGAACAGAGCAACAGAGCATGATCAAGGGTCCTCTCTTTTCAAAGATCAGGATGTTGATGATTGGTTGGCCAGCACAGACTCATTGGGTGCCCAGCAGTGCTGTTTTAATGGCATGTTAATGGTCTGGCTGATGCTGGGTATTTCCAGTTAATTACAAGATATAGAAACAATAAATGAGATGATGGCTGTGTATTCCTAAGATGTGTGCTTGGTCTTGCTCTTGAGCCTCTGCAGCTGGTAAATGGACAGAATAAAGGTAACTTCAGTGTCACATCCTCACTCATCAGCATTTGCCTCCTTGCCCCTGAGCCAGCTTGTTTGCACCTTTCCAGGATATGTGACAGTGACTGCTGAAGAAGTCTTGCAGTTGCTGTTCACACAGCTGTTGCCTAAAGAGAGATAACTTTTGATATTAAAATGTGAACATGGGGAATACCGCTCCAAATCATGCAATCAGACTTTTATCATGAGCCTGTTCAGAGTGAGCTCTGTGTGATGCTGCATAGCTCTGTGTAGATACAACTTCAAGTGCTCATGATTTGAGCACATCTGCTCTGCATCTGTGAGCTCTCTGCTTTACATGAGCGGCTTCACAGTGTCACAAACATGAGGACAGCTTTGATCACATCAACTGGAGGTAAAAAATCCAAATGGAAAAGCATGAATAAAAATAAAACAGTTAGAACCTTGTGGCTGGAAGTGAAATCACTCCAGCTAAAAGGTCAGACCCAGGCAGTAAAATGAGATAATGGTAATATTAAAAATATTAATGAATGTATCACAAACATTGTGATCACAGAAAGAAAGAAAGAAAGAAAGAAAGAAAGAAAGAAAGAAAGAAAGAAAGAAAGAAAGAAAGAAAGAAAGAAAGAAATCAAGAAGAAAGAAATCAAGGAATAAAAATTAAGACATAAAACTAATAACTGGTAAAGGCACAAGGAAAACTACAGGGTCAGGAAAGTTCAGGATAAAAAAAACATTGTACAAGTAAAATTGGAAAAAAGGAATATGTAAAGAAGTGAGGGGTTTTTTAAATGTTAAATGATGTCTATAGAATTGTCTACAGTACAGCAGAGAACACATACTTCTCTTTTGGGCTTTGTTGAGCAGTCAATATGCTGTGATAGCAGCACATCTAGTGATGATGATGGTGTATTTTCTCTTCTGACAGTGAGTCAAAGGAATATTAAAAACGGCTATTGAAGTTGTATATTTTTATATCAGTAGGTCTGGATTGCTTGCATCAGTGGGTTTAAAATGTTGTTTGAGTAGCTTTCTGTATCCTTAGAACTGATTTTCAATAAAACTTAAAATAGTAAGGTAGTTTCAGAAAATTGAAAGGAAATCAGTGCTATAAGAAAATCCAAAAAAAGACAAAGTAGAGAATGTGATGGTCCTACTGGGCCTTTCTGCTCTGCAGAATGGCCAAAGCAAGGGGAAGTAATAAAATTATTGCCTGGGATCCATTGAAAATACGTTGTGCTAGTTAACTTGATATTCTCTCAATGAAGTCATAAATTTGGTTGAAAAAGTCACAGAGCTGATGCAAGCACAGAGCCTTCTACAACTTCTGGCCACATTTTCATTAGAAATTAAAATATTTCAAAATTTTTTTAAATTACCATTAATTGTGTGCTTTTAAACCTTAATTGAAAACTCTATGCGTGGATCTCTAAATACAATTGGCCAACAAGCATGATACTATCTAGCATTTTTCTTAACAACTTACAGAGCAGATTGACAGGTGAGATGAAACTGTGAGTGTCGCAAGCTGTGATGATCGCCCACAGCAAGTCTGGCATTAGAACCCAAGGAAGCTGAACACTGGCCATGTTCTCCATGGCTGAAGAGGACAGGGAGGTCACAGCAGACAGAGACAGGAAGATGAGTTCATGCTATGACTGTTCCATGGTGTTTCCAAGTATTTCCTCTCATTGGAAAAGACCTGAAGTGTTAAAAACTACTGGTGAATTTTACAATGAGAATGGCCCTAGTGGGACACCATGGATGTGAAAATAAGTAAGCTCTTTCAAGAAGGATTTTGTTAATGAGCAGACAGTACAGAGAAGGAACATGGGAAGGATGAAAAGATTGAAAATTGGTTTTTATACTGATACAATCAAGGAGCTCTGCTGGCTTAGATTTATGCTGAGAAGATTAAGGGGATGACTTCATGTAGGCTTGTAAGTACTGACATGAGAACAGAAATCTCATAATAGAGTGTTCTTCAGTACCGCAGACTGACACATAATAAGATGTGTTGGCTGGAAGTTCAGATTAGAAGGATCAGAAAAGACAAAAAAATGCATTAAAGACACTGGATCTGCCTTTTGCAGGGGTATGTTCTTGATCCTCAGAAATGTTTAAATTAAATCTGTTTTACAGGGAACAGGACTGAGAGGGCTGAGCCCACCCTGAGAACACATCTGGAGAGCTCCAACCTGGCTTCTCACGAAGCTGAGCTGTTGGGCAGCCAATGTGCATGCTCAGGTGGTCACCAAGGAGTGACCTGACTTTGGTCCAGTGGAGAGTATACCAGATGGGAGGGAGTGAGAGCTACAGCTTTGGTCTCAATTCTTGGATCCCTTTTGCTTTGCCTTTCCCACAAGAAATCAATTCAGGAAGACTCCATATATTTCTTTTTTTTTTTTTTTTTTCTATTCACTCACTTTCTAAAGGAATTGGTGAAACAGAGTCTGGATTACACTACAACGTGTACCAATTAGTATGAATCCTAATCCAGTTACAACTAATCATGGTAAAAGAGGGAAAAAGACAAGTGGACAGGCTGAGCACAACTGCCCCCTGAAGTAAAAAAGGATCAGGAAAACATTTCTGAAAAATAAAATACATCTTCAGTTAGTGTTATTTTTTCCCACACAGGCAGAATCCTTTCAAACTCTTCCTGGAGAGTGAAAGCAAATGGAAAGCTAAAAACATAAAGATATGTTTCCCTGATGCATGAATGCCTCACATTAGCATTAATAAAAATTACCCATATGCTCCAGCGTCTGAACAGGCTCAGTGTTTGAATTGACTCCATGGGAGCTGCTAGGAACAAAGCAAACTGCACAAGAGGCTCCTGGAATACCTAATGCCACAGGCTAGTAAGAGCTTCCTTTATTTTCCTAGGAACCCCATGAAGCTAAATATGTACCTTGGAAGAGGAAACTAAACAGTATTTTCTACACAGTTTGGAGGCAAAACTCATTTTTAAAGGATGGAGACCATATGTAAAACCTACTGAAAATTTGAAATAGAAGATAAATTTAAAAATTGTTACTTCAGCTGTGAGGTATCTTTTTCTGATATGTCAGTTACTGTCCAATAACAAAAGTGACTGTTTTTTTCTCTTCTAGGTCTTTGTTGTGTGGGTTTTTTTAGTAAAAATATAATGGAGACCTACTCAAAAGCAAGACAGCCTTTGGAGGGAGATTTCCATGCTACTCTAGACAAATTATCTCATGCAACAGATTTCTAGGTTGGTAAAATCCTCTTACATGTTTCTGTCTTAAAAGCTTGTGCTTGCTCAAATTCCTGTATTCTGCTTGTAAAATGAAATCAGTTGTTTCTTAATAGAACTCTGTCATTTCACTCTTTTTTGGAATGGCTGTATGGAAAAAATGTAAAAAAGTGAAATGACATATTTTAAATTTTGTTTAGTTATTTATTAGTTATAACTAATAAAAGTTAATTGCTTCATTATTGTGCTGAATATTCATTTAATGTACATTTTAATTTTAATACTCCCCAAGATATTAATATAATCAGTGTGCCAGAGCAATAAACTTCATAGGCAGAACTACTAGCCATTACTTTACATAATAGTTTAGTTAATTTTTTAAGTATTAATGACTGCAAATGCACAAACTAATTCTTTTAAGGTAGAGTGTAAATTATTTAGACATTTAAAATACTCTTTGATCATTTCTCTTGATCAGTAACTCATGCAAGCACTTTCATTGACTCAGAAGGAAGCTATAAAAGCAATTGCTGAATAAAGGGTATGCAAGATGCCTAAATTTTAAAAACCACTATGAATGAAAATAATATGTTGAACAGGTCTTTGTCTTAAAGTTAAGAAGGAACCCATTCATGTTCCCTGTTTTACAAGCATAAGTTTTAAAGATGTCGACCAGATCCAATCAGATGTATTTTTTAATCCTTCAGCTAAAACTGGTCCCTCTCATCATCGTTTGTACAGAAAAACCAGGATGGGAGTCGACATCCAAAACCTCAAACCTCCAGCACTGTTAGGTCCACAGCCATACTAACTTTGCCTGGTCTCTTGAGTGCTTTGCAGGCGCTGCCTCCTCTTTACAGCCATTTACACAAAGTTGAGGTTGGCCATGCCCAACCAGTACGACTCAGTAGAGTGGCACCGCCTTCTATCTCAGAGCTCCTATATCAACCCCACCCAGGATTCAACATCTGGCTCTGTGTATGATACAGACTGCTAGAAGTGCTTCAGCAAGTAGATCATTAGTGATTGACCTAAAAAATTCCTAATATCCTCATCAGATGAATCCCTCCAGTAAATCCCACCATAGTTTATGGACAATATTTTGAAACTGATACTCTTTGACAGCTCATATTATCAAATGTAAATTTTTTTGAAGCTTCCACCACCTACACAGTGTCAAGAAACATTTTCATCCAATAAACTCTAGGCCAAATTGGAGTGTGAGCTCAGTGCAATCTTGGCTTCACAAGCTCCTCCATTGGCAACAGTGGGTTGAATTTTGTCTTATTTTAATTTAAATCAAAGCCACAATCATCAATTACTCTTGGTTAAAAATTCACCCATTGATTCCCCTTCTCAGCTCTTATCCTTCCTGGAGTCCTGGTTTCCTTTCTATGAACTAACAATACTGACTCTTACTGATGCTGAACAGGTAGAGATGTTCAGTAAGAGCACTATGAGTGCTACAGAACATCCTGAGCACAGGAACAGATACGTAAATATCTTGATTTTATGATCACTTCTTCTTCTGAGCCTTTTTATATCCTTGAATATTTCTGTGGAACTTAGCATAAAACCTGCCTTGCATAAAGCTAGTCTCATGTGTATTTGCAGAATTTGGGCCATAGAGAATAACCCAAATCACTGCATCATTTTTAATTACACTCTACTCTATGAATACAACCTCACCAGTCATCATTAATTTTAGATGAAGTAAAACATTAGTTCAAGTAAAAATCTCAACTACCCTTGCTGCACTGGAGTTGTTTTTCAATTAAGGAAATATTTGATCCATTAAAGTGAATGCTAAATATGATATGGATATCATAAACACACAGTATTACACTCAAAAATACTGGCAGAAAATAAAAGCTCCCTTTCAACTCCAGAGGTGTAAAAGATTTATTAGCAGTTTAGAAAACTCTTATTTGAAATAGACTACAAATTTCCTACAAATGTAACTGAGGTTGTTTTATTTTCTGTTGTGGAAATTCAAATATGTGTTGAAGGTGAAGGCAGTGCATGTGACCCTCTTTAAAAATAAAGCAATGCTAATTCCTCTGATAAAGTCTTTTCTGTCCAACCACCACCCCCAAATATGCATGCATATAATACAGGCTTGACAAGTTACAGCACTGCCTTCCATACCCAAATTTGTTTCTACTGTGAGGGAGAGGCATTTTCCCACAGCAGATATACCCCTTCAAGCCATGCTACTGCATATCCCACAGCACATATGTGTTTAATATATATTCTTTAGACTGAAAAAAATCTATTACTCTGAATTTTTCTATTGAACTCTTTTTTCATTGAGGGCAAAAGTGTCAGACCTGAAGAAAACTCTCTTCAGTTGGAAATTTATCCTCCATTTAGGAAACCCAAGGCTGTTAAAAGGAACCTTGCAGTATCCTTGGCTATTCAAGTCATGTTGCTTCATATCTCCTCACAGCTTGCTGAGAATACGCCTTTTCTTAACTCATCAAGCTACTACCAGAATCAAAATTTTTGTTCAGGTCCTTCCATACAAAAACATAAAAAGGACAGATTTGAAACCTACCAGGATTAAGCCTTACAAACTCCCATATTAATATAGATTGGAAGAGTTTATGGATACTAATTATTTCAACCACCTGCTCAGAGCAAAGTCATATTCAAAGGTGGATAACCTTGTCCAGCAGAGTTTTGAATGTCTCTAAATGATGAAGATTTCACCTGGCAATTAGGGTCTATGGATACAGGGTTTTACAGAGAAATATTATCTTTCATTAGACGAGCAGATATAGCTGCAGCAGTCTGAATTGCCTTGACCATTAGCATTTGAGAGGTTATTCCTTAATTTTACCACTTTAATGCACTATTCCGCAGCATTACTGGTAAGATCATAATGAAGTGTGCTAAAACCCACAGAATTTAGATGGCACTAAGTAGTGCAGGGCCCTGCAGTGAGGATCAGACTGTTGGAACACCACTGAAGACTGTGGTCTTACTAATATCTCTTACTGAGCATGCTAAAATGTTAAACTGTAATTATAAATACCCCTCCAATGCTGTGATTTCTAAACTGTGTTTGCTTTTCTGGAAAGGGAAGTTGCTGATTTACAGAAGAGGGATTTGCAAAATTCAATCCCTCAAAATTAAACCTTCTCCAAAGTACATATTAATATATGTCCAAGACAGTTTAATCAAGAATGAAACAGTAAGAAGTTGTTTCTTAATAGAATGTGAATGCTGGCAAAGTGACTCAGTTAGGGAGTCAGGCTGATACAAGGTGGGGACTCTCATTCTGGCTTAAGAGCTGCTCTGCAGAGGCCATGGGATGGCTGGTGTGTGATGCTCTGACTACCCGAGGTCCAGAGTGAGCTGTGATGTGAGATCTCATGCCAAAAGGAACATGACCAACCCAGAGCATCAGCACGTTTAACTTCTTCTGGCAGAGAAGGATAATAAAACTGTCTTTTTCTCATGCTTTGTTTTAACTTTTTGATTTATCTATCAGATGTGTGTACAGGAGCCAGCTGGATCAGGGCTCCAAGATGTGGATTCCTGAGGGTTTTTGTATCCATATTTATTTCCATGTGCCCAGATAAGAGCTTAGCCTCAGACATGGCCCTTGAAAGGTGACTTCAAATGATGAGGTGTAGATGTCTGTGGGCTTTCTAGCAGTCTTGGGCTCTTATTTCAGTCAATGGGCAGAATTAGATACTCTTCAGATATCAATTATCTCATCCTAAAATAGACACCTATATTTGGTCAGATAAGGTTCCTTCCATTGGGCAGAAATAGGATGTTAGGATGACACAGACATAAATGTCTATGTCATAGATGTCTCAAGGGAAGTGAACCCCCCCATTGTTAATGTTGTTATACACCTATTAATACAAATTATACCCAGTTTGGACCCTCATTTAACACTCTGTATCAGGACTACAAGCCAGGGTATTGTCCCAGTGTAGAGTGAGAGTAAATTCAGGCTGATTCAGGCTTGCCTCTTACCTGAGGTAAGATACTTAGGAAGGCATGAAAAGAAGAAATGACACATGCCTTTCAAGCCTTTCAAACCATATTTTAGGCCATATTTCAGTAAGAAAAAAATTACTTTGATGCTTTCCCAGTGGATGAAGCATTACTCCACCTGAGAAGGTTAAACACAATGGATTATTTGTTTCAAGTTTAAAAATTTTGATTCAAACTATCAGTGTTAAAAATGCTCACTAATTACTAATTTCTGCAAGAAACATAAAATTCCTCAGAAAGAATTCAGATTAGAGGATTGAATCTGAAAATTCCAGGTAAGTCTCCTGATCTTGGGGTTCTCCTTAATATGTGACAATTCTTTCTTTTCTGATCAGGAGGAGCTTTAAAACACTTGGAAAACAATGGAAAAAAATTGAAACCTGAGTATTTCTGTTAAAATTAAGTCTTTTTTTTCAGCTATCTCCAGCTTAAATTCCTTGAATCTATTATTATTATTCTTTATGCATAACCCAACTACAATACTGATGTCACCGAGAGCTGGCATTCTGTGATGTTCATCCTAGAATCAGACAGATTTATTTAAATGAAGCTATTACTGCAAAACAGAGGATGTCTTTCAGATAATAACTTTTCTGAGATCCTGCATGGAGATAGAATTTTCTAATCCATTTAAATGATATTGCTCTGGTTTCAGGCATGGTCCATATGGCACTTGTTACTGTAAATTCTGCTTTGATCTTTCTATCCCCTTTCCAATTCCATTCTCATGGCTTGGTATTTAAATATTTTTCAACTGCCTTCTCTACCTGGTATCAGTCCCATGGGCAAACATTACCAGTAATAATGATTATGAACCAGCATATTGTGTACTTTTGTCAAGATCTATTAATTATAAAAGTGGTTTTCCAAGGAATCCCCCCAAAATAATTGTCTCTTGCAGTTCAGGTTGCACTCTCTGATGACTTTTCTAACCCTGTGGAAGCCTGTTTGCCACACCAGCCTCAGGAGAGCGCAATGGTCATTGAGTGTTCATTTCCCAGCAAACACTGGCTCAGTGTGAGCCAGAGCTGCAATGATGATCAGTAAAGTAGTGGTACATGTTTTAATAACTGAAATAAATGTAATGTAATCCACTGCACTAGAGAGTATACTCACCAAAAAATAAAAAAGAAAAGGCAGATCATGCCCCAGTGGGTTTATAAGCTTACAGTAAATCAAATGATCGCAAATAGATATTAAGAGGTAGGAAAATCTTTAACGAGTGGCTTCAGTATATCACCAGCCTAACTGTTCCCAAATGATTCTTTTTAAGAAATTCAGGTAAGCATACAATTCATAGAAGATCAAGGTGAAATATTAGCCTGAAGAGTTCATCTAGTCTATCCCCTGCCAAAGGCAGAACCCTCCATATTGGTGTCATTCTTACTTTTTCTCAGACATATAAACTATGTTGTATGTACTACAGTTGAGCAGTCACACAGTTTTTTTTAACTTTATTGCTGCACACTTTATCCTTATGTTTAATCTGAACTTTACATGCCAGAATTCATCAGAGAGATGAGAAACAGATTTTTCTATTATTCTTGACAGCAACTTTTTGCAAATCCTAGAATAGTTTGAGTTGGAAGGGACCTAAAAGATCACCCACTTCCAAGCCCCCTGCCATGGGTAGGGACAAATTCCACTAGACCAGGTTGCTCAAAGCCCCGTCCAGCCTGGCCTTGAACACTGCCAGGACTGGGGGATCTACAGCTTCTCTGGGCAGCCTGTGCCAGTGCCTCATCACCCTCACAGTAAGGAATTTCCTCCCAATATCCAATCTAAAAGTGCCCTCTGTCAGTTTAAAGCCCTCTTGTTCTATCACTCTGTGCCCTTGTCCAAAGTCTATCTCTACCTTCCTTACAGGCCTTTTTCGGCACAGGAAGGTGCTCTTAGGTCCGCCCAGGGCTCCTCTTCTTGAGGCTGAACTTCCATAGCAGAGATGCTCCAGCCCTCTGAGCATCTTCATGGCCTCCTCTGAACTCACTCCAACAGGTCCATGTCCTTCTTCACTTGTGGCCATCAGAGTTGGATGCAGAATTCCAGGTGGGACACATTTGCCAAATTACCAGATTCATACAGCATCAGAGTGCAGCTAATGTATCATTTGTCATCGTCACAAAGATGGAAAGAACTTTCATGCATTTGTTTTAATTTGGGAGCTGAATCCTTTCAGAAGCCATGCTCAGAAGGAAAGGCAAGATTACTAGAGCATATTAAGTAATCTTTTGAATCCGGATAAAATATGAGAGATGTCTCTATCATGCATTACAATCAGGAAACCAAACTCCCTGGAGTTAACTTAAAATATACCTGTGCACCTTCATCAATCTTATTTTGGAAGTATTATATAATTTGTCAAGATTTCTGAGCTTTGGTTAGGTCTAGAATCTCATCCATTTTCTCTGTAAGCAAATTATTGTGATCAATGGCGAATTCTGCACTAGAGACACTCAAAAAAACATTATGGGTTTATTAGACATGATTGAGTCCATGGCAGGCACAAGTGTTGGAGTGTTAGAATACAAAAAAAATTATGTAATTTTAAGAATAACCCAAGCACATCCAGCCACATCTACAAACTGCTTGCTTGGAACAGTAAACAGGTGAGGAATAACAGTGCTTAAAACAGAATCAGGAGTCCTGAGAAATTAATAAAATGTATTCCATCAATTCATGTGAGCTTTTGATAACTGTTCAGAGTATCAGAGCTGCAAACCACTCAACAGAGTTTTTAACCAGCACCTTGTTCAGGGACATAAAACTACATGTTTCCTTACAGTAAAGGCCTTTCTCCTTTATTTCCTGCTTGAGGGCAGTGAGTGCTGGGTGCTTCCCCAGCCCAGCCTGTGGGGTTCGAGCTGTGCAGCTGCTGCCTGCACTTATCTCCTCTTCCCATTTCACCATTGCTCAGCACATCTATTTGGAGCAGATTTAAAGTGTTTGCTCTTGAAGTGAACCCAGAGGAATGCAGAGGGAATGAAACGGCCAGCAGGATTCCACTCTGAGCAGTGACCAAGCACCTTTTGAGGCTGTTTTCTCTTATTTTCTCCCATAACTTCTATAATAAATTTATCTCTTTTTAATTTCCCAAAGAGTTGGGGGTGTGGCACTGTGATCTGTGGGTGTTCACTTGTGATAGAAGGAGTTGTAGAGAAAACTTTTTGCAGATGTAATTCCTTCACTTCAGAACATTGGTTTCCCCTTATCATCCATTTCTCCCCCTCTCAGCCTCTTTCACTAGAGTTTTTCCTTCCAGTCTCCCAATTTATTAGACTATCTCTAGCTCATGGCTAAGCCCTAAACCACTGCATTTTTCCTTCTTGTCTTCTTTTCCACCTTTCACTTCTATGTCCCTCGAATGACATGTTCAAAGGAAATACCAAAATCAAAAAAAATTATTTTAATTTTTGGAGGATCTGTCTTCTTGTTTACACACCTCATTGCAATTCCCGTCTGCCTTGTGAGCTGCCTGTGCTGGATTTACCACCACATACCACTGATTCCTTGGATCCTTGAGAAAAAGTTTGTTTGCTTAGACTATTTTGTTACAGCTGAATTCATTTATCAAAGACAAATGCTAACCCACAGATTAACATTTGTTAAGAATTTCCTGGGCCTCACTGATAAGATGATTAAGGAAAAGAAAAGATGTTTCATGATGCTACAGAAAATGCAAATGTTAATTTTAGCAGATCTAAGATCTAAAGCTGAAATGAAATAACATTTTAAATGGCCAAATTGAATGAACTGAAAATGCACCATCCGGAAAACATTCCATCTGACTCCCAATTGACATCTTAACTAAATAATTTTAGTAAACAAATAAGAGACAGAATTGAAAAGAAACAGATTGAAAGGGAATGAAAATATCTGTATGAAAGCTGAATCCCATACTTTTGTGAGTTACAGCTGATATCAGAGAAAAGCCATAATTACTAAACAAATCTTTCATCCTCATCAAATGACTGGAAGATCTTTAATGCTGGCAAAACAGCTCCTGATCTTCTCCAAGTAACTTCCACATCGCCATAGAAGGGAGATCTTTTCCATGCAGTTACTTCATTGCCACTGATTTTTCTAATCCTCTCATGAACAAACTACATTGCAAACCTTGTGATTTTAAAATCCTTTGTAGATAAAGAAACAAAGAGAAGGCCCACTTTGACATCCCAGTGAAGCTTTCTGTGATTGCAATGAATTCTTAAAAAATCGCACTGGCTGTCATTTCCCAATGCCAGCACCGTGTCAGGGTGCAAACCCTTGGATATCTGTGTCCCTTTACAGCAGGGTCATGCATTGCATTCAGTGTGTTTGATCATGTGTTCTGTGTTTGTGAAATAATTCATTTCCCACTAGCTAAAGCAACATTCTGTAACCTTTCAAGCTTTGTTTCATTATTTGAAAAATTAGGTATTATTGACTACAGGCTGGCAGATAATCTGCTGAACTTTTTAGCTGCCTTTTTTTTGTGAAACTGGCAACATCTTTTCCTGTTGAGGCTGAGATTCTTTATCATTTCTAAGTTTTCCTCAGGAGGGAAAAGGGACCTTTCTCTCTGTCCTGAAACTGCTCATCACTGCCCTGACAATTCATATTCCCTTTGTAATGTCTGATGAAGTGTTAGTCTGGTAAAATAGCTGGTGTTATGTACCTGGTTTTCACCTGGGACAGTGCATACCATTTAGGGATTTTTCTTTCCTGAAATTAATGGGTGTAGTTGAGCCACTTCATATTAATTGCTTTCTAGTTCACTTGTAAACATTTTAGAGCAAAAGCAAATTCTGTGTTCTGTGGTTTGTCATAAGATCACAAAAGTCTGATCTGCTGGTACTGAAATGGAAACGTTTCTCACTGTCTCCCACAGTCATGCCTACAGTGAAAGCCCCCCTAAAAGCTTTTGTCAAGCAGCACATTTTTCCTCTGAGGAAATCTCCAGTCAGGTCTTCTGGGAACAGAGACCAGCCCTGCATTTCCCTGGGCGAAGCAAGAGTCACGGAGTGCGTGTCCCACAGTGCGAGTCCCACACCTACACCTGCCCCAGCTGCCATCACCCTGCCCTGGAGCTGCTCCCAGAGGTGAGCCCGTTCCTGGTGGGAATTGCAGCAAGGGGTGCTAATGAAGCACTGGAGTGAAACAGTGCAGCGGTCCAGAGGCAAAGAGCACAGGAGGAACTAAGAATAGCTCTTCAACAGGAAGGCATTGGCTGCTCTCTTCAGCATCAACCCAAATGCAATATATTCTGCTCTCAACTGCTTTAATACCCCAATATGTCAAACCTATCAACCTTTGCTTTCACTGGATCTCTTTACTAGAATTATTCTCTTTAATTATATTTTTAATGCTTGACCCATGAGAAGAATGAGAACAAGTTCACTGTCTCTCACTATCTTCCTCAATGAAGATTTTCTCTGTTTTTATGGTTTAAAAATTACTTAATAAATCTTTATAGAATGAGGAACAGTAAAAGCTCTAGTTCTCTTTTAGGTAGAAAAAACCCTCACACGTATGAGGATAAATTATTGAGTTTAATACATCTCACTTCTCACTAAATAATGTTACCATGTTATTCAGAGAAATATTGGAATAAAAATTAATGGAGACCCATTATAATACTACATACAATTTGTCTGATATATTTAATCATCTTTATGCCTTCCACATGATGAAATAAAAAGCACTTGCAGGGGAGAATCTTGATGACAGTAGTACAGGTTAAGTGGTAGGCCAAAAGTATGTCTGTACCCTGAGTTTTTGGTCAACAGATTTAGTGCAAACACATATTTCTTTCAATTTATATATGCATGACAAAGTGCATCTTTTAATAAGATATTAAGGTGACAATGTACCAAGGAAGTGGCAATTTTTTTGCAGTGACTTCTGCAGCTTAAAATGTTGACTGCAATATGCATTGCTAGAAGATCATAATTAAAAATCAAATGTTCACAAAATTATTACAAAAATTTATATCTGGATTTAGAGAACATCCATCCATTTTAGGTGCAAAGACAAAATTGTGATATTTTTGCAGTGTAATACCTGCTGAAATAGCCATAATTTCTGAGATTATTAATATATGTGGTCTCATTTAAATGCCTTTTTAGCTAATTTTAAAGTATTTTTAAACTACTAAATTTTTTTTTAAGGGTGCTTTCAGTAGATTTTTTAAACAAGATAAAGTAAAAACTTCCTCTGTGGTTTTTCAGGCACTTTTAACTTTAATGAGAATCAGAAAAATGCTGCATTAATTTTTACACACTCCACTGATGATACCATTCCTCCTTCTTCCTGAGGGGGCTTGTCCATTTACACATTCACATCCAATTGCACACAGCCTGTTTTGGATTTGGTTTTTTTTTTTCTTTTTTGGAAAGGAGGCAGGGAATTCTCCTCTGCTTGTCCCTTGCCAGACAAAATTCTACTGGTGAAAACCCCTGAGCAAGGGGAAGGAAGGTGATTTTCAGATCCCTGACTGAAAGGCTTCTGTTTGAGAGCAAAAAATAGCTTGGCCAGGGGACTAAAGGCAAGTAAGCCAATCTTTCTAAGTAACATTTGGGGACGCCAAAGGAGAAGAAATCCGGAAGTCACACCTTACATTAGGATCACTGCATTAGAAAATCCATTAGAAGCCTTTGAGGTAGGGAACAGAACCCAAAATAGCACCTTATTCTCCAGATGACAGGCAGCAAAATGGTTACTGGTCTGACATTAAAGTATTTACCTAAGAAAAACATCTGCCAGAGAATCAGAGTAGCAGGTACCTCAAAACCTCAAAGTAAAGCTAGAAATAAAATGACAGTGTAATCACTGATTTTTAACTAATAGAATTTAATATATAGTATATTATTTATACTCTACTATCCTTTATAAGTAAGCAGATTTAGACAAATATTTATGATAGAAAATCAATCATACTACTAAGTTCTGCAGGAAAATGTCTCCATAACATTCTGAAATAAAATTTGAAATAAAGGTGAAATAAAACTTCTTTATACACCTAAAACAAATCTGTTTGAACTTTTCAGAGAAGAATCATATATTCTGGACTTGAGACTTGATACATTTGCTTAAATTGTGGCAACAACGGCCTGAACACAGTGCTTGTGTAGTACCTGCATGTTAAGCGGGATTTGCTCTGGCATTGACTCTGGCACTAAATATCTAGGGTCAGATAATTGAACCGAGCCCCAGCCTTGTCCTATTTGAAGATGAAAACAACTGAAAAACCTCAAAATATCTTATGAAATCAACATTCAAAATTTTAACTCTGTGGTAGAAAAGAAGTACTTTTCAGTGTTAAGGTGACTGATTTTTTTTAGTGTAGTCAGCTGAGTTCCACAGTAATGAGAGATACAGATTAACCAGAACAATATTCTTTAATTAAGTTATTTGGAAAGTAAGGACCAGCCTAAATACATA
Organism: Pardalotus punctatus; assembly: GCA_013400915.1. Classification (NCBI taxonomy): domain Eukaryota; kingdom Metazoa; phylum Chordata; class Aves; order Passeriformes; family Pardalotidae; genus Pardalotus; species Pardalotus punctatus. The sequence continues at coordinate 1,137,025 of VZTX01011308.1, forward strand.
TGTTAACGGTAGGAAAATCTGTCTTATTATCAAACATTCTATAAGGAGATTGCATTAATACATCGGCATCTACTTTTCTTGTCTGCCATGTTTTTCTCCTGAAGAAATAGCCTTTCCAGATCATCGTCATGAAATTTTTCTTTGTGGTGACTCTAAGCTTAAAACATTTTTTTTCAGTAATGCAACCATCAAGGGACCTATTGCAGATTGCAGGGAACATTAAAATATCAATAATTAAACACTGCAAGAACAGGAATTTTGAATGAAAAGGGCTCATAAAGCTTGCTGCTATCTTCAAAATATTTTAAAATTATTTTCCAACAAATTCAGAAGATTTATTATTTTATCCTTCATTTTTAACATGAATGCAGATCCATAAAAAGGATTGTTTTTTTTAACCCAAGGAAACACCAGAGTTCCAGGAATAATTTATTTGTGCTTATTTAAATCTATTACCAATTTTGAGATTCTTTATTTTTTGATAACTCACAGATTCATGCTGATGAGTGCAGGATTCCTGTACAACACTGATTAGATTTACTCACATTAGAAATGCATTGCTTTCTCTGTTGTTCAATATTCATTCTCCCGAAACTCCAGATTTTATTATTCGATGAATTCTCCGAGCACCTCAGTGTTTTCAAATTTAGGGATATTGCAAACTAATAAAACAAATGTTTGCCTCACCTTATGTTATCAGGATCAAATACTGAAAATATTGGAATACCATTCTATTCTGTTCAAGGTATTGAAATCATAAAGTACAACCTGCTGACATTTTCACTGGTTTGTTATTCAATGTCTTCCTTGTGCCTTTTGAAATAAAACAGTGGGACACATCCAAATGAAATTCACTATCAGCTTCTTGAGACATCCATAGGAATACATTTAACTGGTTTATCATGACCATTCTAAAATATTTCTTTTTATTCCTTTTAATGGTAGATACAGATCTTTCCATACTAGTCGTCAATGAGAAGCACTTTAAATACTCTAAGGCAGTATGTCAAGAATATTGAAATAAACCTGCAATAAAAAGATATGTTTGAAATAAAAGGAGATATGCTAAGAAAAATGGCAATCTGACTCTTGCTTTTAACAGCGAATGTAAAACATGGGTAAGTGTTCTTCATTTCAATAGCAATCAATTCATAGACACACAGACACGGATCATTAGCATTTCCAAGCAAACATCACCTCTTTTCCAAGAGCTGAGAACCTCAAGTGCAATGAATGATGCTTTTCATATTCCAAATCAATATATTTTTTTTATTTGTTTTGTATTTGCTTCCAAAATAAATTAGGACTTCAATACTATTAATATTATTATAAGGGTGCATGCTCCGTCACACAATCTGATATTTTACTCTGCTCTTGAAATAGTTTAAGTCTCAAAGCTAAAAGAGAAGGTAACAATCCAATATATATTTTATCAATAAGTGAGTGGTCACAAGACTTTTCTAATGATACTGTCTAGAAGAAGTCACAGCAGAGTCCACTTCTTTTTCTTATACGTGTAGACTATTAAATATTCTCGGCAGTTACTGACAGTTATTGGAAAGCCTGAATTAAAAATATCTCCTGTTTTATCCAGCAAGCATTAAGGGATGATCTCCAACATCAGACAAGCCAGTGCACACCCCTGTTCCCCTCTGGAAATTACACAATTAACTACAACCACCTAATTTTCCCACTGTTCTGTCTCTTCAGTGCTCTCCTTGCATCTTTTAAAATATGTATGTCTCATGTTCAACTAAAACTCACTTGTATTTCCTGAGCTTCTTGTTTCCATGAGACTAGGTATCTCCGCAGGCTTTCTTCTAATTTAGTCAGTAGTAAATTGGGGGGTATTTAGGTTTTGTTGATACAGTCTCCACTGTCAAACTCCAGCTTTACACTAAGGAGTAATGTTTGCTGCTTTGTTGTTCAGTCGTTAATTCTGCCTAGCGAGAAAAAGCTTGCACCTTCACCCTCCAAGCAGGACAAAGAGACACAGTCTGGGTGTGCCAGCATGCAGCAATATTCTGGGGCTCTGCTGCTGCTTCAGGATCAGCAAACTGTCCAGACATTCTCTCCAGCTCATCTGAAGCAGGGTCCCAGGCACTGCTTCACCTCCTGACTCGGAAGGGACTTGTGTGTGTGTCTGTGCATACCCTGGGGAGCAGGAGTTGGGTGGCAGCAGAGGCACCTCAGACAGCAGAGCAGGATGTACCAGGGTGTTATCATCAGAAAATCAGCATGGGCATCATTATTGACCAGTGTGTCACTATGTGGAGCATGCAAAGGGCTTTTCTCTATTGTCACTTGCTCTAGTATAAACCAGGACAAATCCCGTTGAACATTGTCAATTTAGGCTGATATTAACCTGGAACAAATGTCTGTATCAAGCCTCTTTATGTATACTGAGAGACGGGGCTTTGTTGCTGTAATTACATTTTTTTAAAGATGTGAGTTGCATAAATCTTATAATCATTTCCTCTGCCTATAATGGCTGTAATCTGCAGTTCAAGGAGATTCCTAATTAATATTAATTCCCACTCTGTGCACAGTGTGTTTTGGCAAGTAATTAGGTCTGAAGGGATAGCCAAACACACTGATCTTCAAATTTTGAACAATTTAATTACAGGCTTGTTTTCTGCATGGAGCTGCATAAGACATGAGTTTAGTAGAGACAATCAGTGTGGTCCTCCTCCAGAGGCTGGCTCTGGAGCCAGAGCAGAGAGTGCTCTGCAGGAGGGGAGGAGGGCAGAGTTTCTGCCCAAGGCTTTCCACCCAAAACCACTGGATTTCAAAGGAAGCCAAACGATCAGCTCATGTGAGTGACTACCTGGAGGCTGCTCGGTCAGACTGCTGAGCTTGATGCAAATGCCTTCCGGAGAGAAGCTGAATAACAAGTGGAAACAGAAAGCAGCCACTTAAAAGGAAGAATACCTTAAATTTTAAAGGGGTTCAACAACAAAGAAGATGCCTTTGTCATGGATTTGCAAAATAATTTTGCATGACTATGCACATGAGAAATTACATTCTTAATACTTAGCATTTTTTACTCATTAAGCTAATGCTGAGGCCACCTGTAAGCACGAGTTACTGCTCTAAACAAGGAGGGAACCTCCCCTGTACCAACCTGTCACTTATTAGCAGTTTCTCTGATGTCAGATGATGGGATCTTCACTGATAGGGGGAGTTCTGAAACCTTCACCCACTCTCTTTCACACTTTCTAAAGAAATCGTGAAAATTAACACCAGTAAAATCATGTTACACATCTCACTCAAATTTTCAGAGATGAAAGAGGATCTAAATTGCTTCTGCCCAGTCACAGGTGCCAAAAAAAAGTGCCCTAAGAACCAGAACAGGATTGCTAATTTTTCAATGACATAAGTGATAGAGAGTGATAATACAGGCAAATAGTTAAATGTGTAATGATTAGTAACAAATGCTTTATAAATGATTAAATGTGTTTGCACAGGTGCTCCAGAAAGGCCTCACTTGTAAACTCTTTACTTATAACCTAAGTGTAATTGTGGATTTCAGCCAAGATTTGCACCTGCTGGAATTGCTTAATATAAACAATATGAATCAGAACATCTGACTGGGATGGTCATAATTAAAGATCAAGAGAGGAAAAAAAAAATAAAGTAATATTCCTATGATGCATTGGTATTTCCTCACAGGATACTCCCTGCACTGTCAGGCATGCTCAAAGACTTAGATAGCAAAGTCAAAGTTACCTGAATCTTATACACCTAGGACAAGTAGAACACAAATAAGGCACTTTTAATATTGTGCTAAACTGGCTTCCATTTCCAATAGCTGCATTTACTTAAATTATTGAGGACTGGTAGCAGTTACCAGAGGTTTCTGATTGACTATGGTCTTCCTACTGCTAAACAAGGAGTTCAATGAGTTATACCTTTTGATCTCCTGAACTTTGTGTGAACTTGAAATCCACATTTCCTTCTCATGACAGAAGAATAGCAGGCTACAGTACTGCTGCCAGTCCTGCTGTGCATCTTTTTGAGTTAAACTGTTCTTATTTGAAAAAGCCTATGTTCACCACATTCAGCAGATAATTTGTGCCTAAAGGTACACTACAATTTTTGACATAATACTTTTGATGATTTCCATTAGCCTAGATAACATAGAGCATAAACTACTGCACACTGAAGGTGCTGAAAAAAATTTAAGGTCAGAAAAAACACAGCATGTGAGTCCATACTCCCTAGATGTTTGTGAAATTAAGAGGGGATGAAAGGAGTGGTTTTGTCCTTCCTTCTTCTCCTGTCTCTCTTCCTTCCTTTCTCCATTTCTTCCTTGCTTCAGCTTTCTTACTGGCAAACATGAGTAAGAATGAGTTACAGGAATTAAGAATTAATTTTATTACACCTTTTCTGCTTTGTAAGATGCTTCTAATGAGTCATTTTCCCTTAAAAACTTTGCTGACTCTAAGTTATGTATTGATATTTACTGATTTGATATTTCTAAATATAAGGCCCCATTCATCAAAACACAGAAGGAGATGCATAATTTTAATTAAACAGTGGAATTCAAATCCAAAGTAGACAGTAAAATGTCAAAGGCATCTCTTTGTTGCATTCTCCAGTGGATTGCACAAAGTGTACTCAGAAATAATGCAGAAGCAGGGAGGTAATGCTTGCTGGAAGTCACTGCTCCAAACTCATTCCAAATTTTGGGCTCCTTTATGGATTATGCAATTGTTACACAGGCTGGAAGTAGTCTCGATTCATCAAAGAAAAGCAATATTACAACACGAACAGAGCATCAGCATTCTTGGCTATATTTTAAGTGCATGTGTGAAAATAACTGCTGTTAAATATCAAGCTGGAACAAATGAATATGTTAAGGAAAAGAGTAATATTGTTTACAAGGCTTTTACTAGTCCTTACTAGCAAGGTGACACCAATGATTTGTTGACTTGACAGATACAGATACAGTCAAGGCTCACTTAACAGCAGTGAAAAGTCTTTTTGATTGAATAATCCTTTTTTGAAAGGACACTTTTCCCTCAAAATTAAATAAGTGAAGAAGTGCTGGATCTCCTCTGATAGCATTACCAGAAGTCATGTACCTCTTTTCTGTATATGATGAAATTTACAGACACTGGGGGCATATGAACATCAATTATATACAACCAACATGAAAATGAAAAATCAGAAAATTATTAATAGCTTTAAAATGGAGGATGAATACATAAGGGAAGAATTTCAATTGTAGCATTCATTTAAGCCTTCTGATATGGCAGAAACTGTATTTGGCATAATGTAAAAAGAATGGGAAGCCAATTGTAAATTTTATATTAATACAGCAGAGATTCTTCTTTATTGAAACCAGGAAAGAAGAGTGGATTAGCAAGACCACATGGGATGTTATTATAGGGAAAAAAAAGGCAGGAGAAGTTAAATCTACTGAATACATTAAGGCCGGAAAAGTAAACAAAGTAAAAAGGAAATAAATGAAGAAAAATAAAGCAGTAAAAGATCATCCAAAAAAAGATAAAGAGGCTCTGTTGATAGACATTGAAAGCAGAAACAGCAGCACTGAAGGAAGACATGAGAACATTTTATCAAACTGTTTAAAGATACAAGTAAAATGCAATGAGGAGCAATGTCTGGAAAAAATGAACCCCACCTTATTTTAAAGGAAAATCTAAGACAGAGAGAACACCTCCCAAACACCACAAACCCCCCCCCATCTTATTCTTCCAGTGAAAGACGATAGAACTTGATGCCTGTCTTGAAGCAGTCAAATCTTCATGAGCTTAAAGTAGTTGCTGAAATATGAAGAATGTTAAACTAACACATTCAATTCAAATCACCGTAGCACAGAGATGAGGAAATGAGATGGACAACATGATATTTGGAGACATCCCTATGGTTCAATGGGAAGCAGAAATAACTCGATCTGCTCTTGTTTCCATGGAAAGCCTTCAGTGCAGTCAACTCTGCTGTTTTGAAGTTGCCACTCAAACCAGACACAGGAAATATGGCAAATATTTTGCTCTAATTGATCTTGTGCAGACAAGACCTTCCTTCTGCCAAGCATCACAGAATAAAGTACAAGATGGTAGATGCCTCTTCTCCTGTGCTGCATGGGATTTGATTTAATGATGGATTGTCACAGCAAGTACAACCCCCCTTTGAAATCTCTTGGATGGCAATACAAAATATTAAGCAGAAGAATGCCATGAAGTAGATGCAGCTGGGAGGGGATGAACCTTGGGGACAACGACTGCATCTTCTTCTCCCGCACCCTCCCTCACCACCCTCATTCCTCCACTGGAATGGATTCTGTCACTCGACCATTACTGTGGAAATGGTTATTTCAATATAAATGCAGACAGGGGAGATGTAAGGGTTTGCAGCCAAAACCTGTCTCATCATGAAAGGACTGTCTTACGCTTATGCCAAACAGGCCCTACAATTAATAAATTAGAGATAGGCAATGCCACAGATGATAAATTATCTGCACAGAATCCTCTCTGCTTAAAGCTGAAGCTTTTACAAACTTGCATAACCCCATTCAAAATGCAAAATAAATGCATCCTTTATATAAGTTAAAACCAACAAATTATTTCCCATACATATTACTGTGGAGAAGAATTTCATAATTAAAAAAAACCCCACTGAAATTAAGAGCAAGAGTCCTCAAATACAGTGCAGAGTCTTAGAAAAATAATGCACTCATCTTATGCAAATGGCACAGCCATCAGAACAGGTGTCTGTGAAGGCTATTTAAAGTATCGACTTAGGAATGAAGAAGCCCTAAAATGAGTACAGATAATGGAAACAGTACAAACTGAATCGAGGAAGAGAGGGGACATAGATCTAATTTTCACGATTCTCCAATAACAGGGGGAATCAAACCAAAACATCTGTGGTAGCCCCAGGTTTGGCTCCAAAGGGCTGAATCCACGGCACTCTGCAGCACAGTCATTGTTGATGTGATCCTGTTATGAGAGAAAAAAGAGACTTACAGAGGTGAGCCAGACCGGATATGGCTGATTCACATGGCTTGACTTCCGTTTTATGGTCTTACCAACACAGTGACAATGTTTACTGAGAGCATGAGAAAGGGTTACAAACATGGCAGAAGAAAAATTGCACAAGGGAGCTGAACCAATAACCGTCTTCATTCTATTTTAGCTCAAGCATAATAGCTATTTCAAGTGTTAATAAAACTTTTTAAGTGTTACTAAATTAACATTAAAGTTAATTTGTTAGTTCCAGATTAAGTGTTACTTCCAGATCAAGGAGAAAGTAACAAATAAACTGTTTTTTACTTGGTCTTGATCCCTAAATTGTCAGTGAAATATTCTTTCATACAAAAGAATGAGTTCCAATCAGACCCATGTAAATTGAACTTTTCTCCTTCTCTGGATATTGTACTACAAAAATAAAAATATATATAATAAATTATAATAAATATATAATAAATAAATAAATAAATAAACATAATAAAAATAAAAATATATTCATGTCCAAAGACTGCATTAAGAAAAAAAATATTCTGAAAACTGCTTGGATTCCCATATATGTCATTAAATATATCTAGTATTCACAAATAAATAAAAATTCCTGTAGTATTATTTTCCCAAATGTTCATTCTTGTTTTATGGAAGGCTTTGAACATATTATTTTTTAAATTACTTCATTATTAATTTTTTGGGGGAAGGCAGTTAACTAAGAAAGAACAAAACTGGTTCAAATTACATTTTTAAAGAAAAAGTCAGTTGATTCCTAGATTTACAAGAGTTCAATATTCTTATGTCAAGGGAAAAATGATCCAATGCTGTCACAAGCATCAAAATGGAAGCAAGTTGCCTCTTAGGTATTTTGAAAATTCAGCTCTATCTATGGACATTAGAATTCTACTCTAACTTCTTTAAGAAATTTACAGGTTAATGTCCATTTAATACTACAGAATTTCACAGTCTTTCCCCTGATAACAATATTCAAGTTTTGAAGGCCCTGAACTCCCCTCCAAAGTAACTTTGGTTTTCCTTATAATTTAGTACCTTTCTTTCAAAATCCAGAGTAGTCTACTTATTCTTCAACTCTTAATCCATTTTTCTACCACATTGTTTGAAATGCAGGTTATCTTTTTAACTACCCACAGAGATTTCAGTTAACTCATTCCATTTGTTCATGGCATCTTCAGCAGATTTATAACACAAATTTTGCTTCAGAAAGTATATAAATGGACAGCAGTCAGTTTCTTGTATGGTTGATAAGACTGTAAAATTTTTTCTATTGATGTAAGGCTTAGTTTGAGAGATTAGAGAACACTTCCAGATGTTTAGTAAATCAGTAAATTTAGTAAATCAGTAGAAGTTTAGTAAATTAGTAAATAATGTCCTATAAACCCTTTTGTCTATTTGAGACATGTTTTCAAAGTCACAAGAGGGAAGTAAGTAACCCAGTTTCCACTGATAATCAAATATCACCCCCTTTATTAAGAAAGATGATATATTTCCTCTATACATGATAACATCATTCTTCTGTGCATGGAAGAACTATTTCTTTTTTAAATGCACAGAAGAGCATTTCATAGCATGGTTAAAATTGTGATGAGTTAAAGATATATAAGGAGAGAGGTTTTTAGGGGGCAGTATTTTCCACTAACCCATCTGATACACTAAAGAAAGAAAAAATTAACAAGATTTCAGGCACAGAGATCTTAAACAGAAAAGATAAAACATGTTTGGAAGTCCAAACCAGCAGTGACACCTTTTTGTCCTAAATCTATGTGTGTGCAAGCACAGTGTGCCCTTGTGACAGCAGTATTAAGGTCAAATATTCTAAAAGAATCTAAATCTGTATGTTTGGGTGTCAGCAGGAATCTTCCCACCAACTTTGGTGGCTAGGTTGATGTCACCTTTGGTACTTGTCCCTGAATTTGGGTCTGAGTTGAGGGCACCACTGGCCACTCTACCAGTGAGAGCTTTAGGATTTCCCCAGACTTCAATTCAGGTGCAGATCATGGGTCTCTTCTGCCACTGAGCTCTGGTAGCTCAGACTGAAATAAAGGTCAGTCCAACTTGAGAATCCAAGTAAAAAACAGTAAAAAATGGAGACAACAAACAATAAGAAATAGTTCTGCTCCTGTGGAATCTTCTCAGCCTGCTGTGGCAGGAGGTTTGTTGCTAGATGCTGGATGAGAGAACCAGAGCAGCAGCAACAGAGTACAGATGGATGGCACAATACCTACTGGATTACTTCAGGAAGAGTGGGTTGGATCAGTTTAAGCCAAGTCCAGTTTATTGCCTAGAAGTGCCTCATCCAGCCTCTAAACTGCACTTTTTTTATGAGAGCCTGTTAACAGCTATCAGGCATAAGCTCAAATAAAGGCCAATGGTTATGAGCTCATAACTGCAGGGAGGCCAGATGTGGCAATGAATGCAACAGTAAGTAACAAAATACAAGAGTTTGGAAGGAAAAAAGGCAGTAAGGTGTCAACATAATTTGCCAAGTTTCTGTGAAGAAAACCCTCCATTTTAACTCAAAAGCACAACTACACCTGATTTATTCATTGTTGTTCACCTTGCTCCTACCTTTGCCTCTCAGCAGACTAAGCAGATTTTCATGAGACGAGATTTCTTGTAGCTGTGCCCACGCTTCATTCACATCTATATACATGAGCCGGAGTGGCATATGGCTCTTTAGGCAAACTGGATATCAGTTACACATAAAACCCAAATGTTATTTCCTTGGCTTCACTGGAATTATACACTGAATTGTTTCAGCAGCACAGTACAACTTTAGTGCTAAAGAAACCACAACAACAACATGCAGATTTTGCTCCCAAATTAATTTTTTCTATATCCCAGTTGGCATTTTCTCATTAGAAATGCCAAATAATTCCTCAGACATTTGCTTGTATCATTCATTTTGCTATGAAACTTATGTATCAGACTTATTCTGAGCAAAGTTTTGAAAAGCTTCATTTCTTCTTATCTGGAGGCCCAAAACATCAGCTGAAAGTTTATTTTGAGTTCCAGTTCACATAAATTCAGTATGTCCTTGCTCATGACTTTTTAATTACCTTAGTAATAGAACTGAATATAAAGAGGTTTTATATATCCCTTTTTTGCCAGTTAGTTCCTGAATCCCAAATGTCCATGTAATTTTGTAGTTTGTATTTACTAAATTTTAAACCCTGATTAGACCAGTTAGATCATGTATTCTTCCTCCCTAATCCCAGTCAAATCAAAGCTTAGACTTCAAATTCATGCACTTTGCCCTCTCAGATCCCAGATAACATTATAAAACTTCCAAATATGAGGAACTGACCACAAATAATAGAAAGCTGCTTCAGAGGTTATTCAGGTTTCATGGCAAAAACATGCTATTTGCTTCCTGTTTGAAATTTTAAAACCTCAGCTTCCATTCATTTATTCTTCCTGGGGCTTTCCAAGCTTTTTTGAGTCCTCCTTATCAGGTTGCTGTCTATTTAGGAGGACTTGAGAGGGCACCTAATTTCAATTTCATTTTGTTCTATATGCTACACTTTATGTGATTACTGCTTTGGCACTTCAGTCTTTAATTAGAATTTGTTACCTGACAGAGTTTATTTTCAACACCATGTCCTTTCCCTTTTACATGCAGTCACAACATGTTTGCTAATTACTCTTCAAGTGAAAAAAAAGAAACTAACAAAAACCTTCAGAGTAAATTGCTTGCAGAATAGGATAATAGAATCATAATATCCAGAGGAATTTTCCTTTCTATCAGAACAAAGCGTATTCATTTCCAATCCTTCATAATACAATCCACGAAGTTACGCAGAGACAAAGAAGAGAGCGGCCAGCGCTGGTTGCACCACAAAGGTAACTGGAAACAGTTTCCCTCAAGACTCCCGAACGCCCGGGCTATCCTCTTACAATTTGTGGATGAAACATATTTTATTATTTTAAAAGTTTTACAGTGAAAGAGACGTTCTCTTGGGTGTACGTGCCATCACTACGCACAGGTTTGCACTATAAAGAACATGATCCCGGCATCAATAAATGAACCTGTACCAGGCTGCAACTCTCCTGGGGACACTGCGTTTACGGGTACAGCTGGGGAACAGGAGAGAGGCACGGGGCAGCTGCTCAGCCGGAGGATGCCCGCGGGCAAAGCACCAGAGCTCTCTGTTTAGCCGGGCGATGATGATGGAGTTTCGGCAGCTCCAGAGCCGGGAACACCGACCCTGCCCCGCACCCGCCCGGAGCCCC
>VZTX01011308.1:1148800-1229269 GCA_013400915.1 Pardalotus punctatus
GGGGCGGGGGCTCCGCCGGGCTCTCTAGGACGCCGGCGCCCCGCACACCCACCATGGATCTGCTGCTGTTGGTGAACACGAGCCTGGGCTCCCCCAACGAGTCCCTGGCGCTGCCCCCCGCCTCGCCGTCCTCCTCGGCCCTCCTGCAGCCGCCCTCCCCCTACTCGCCGGCGGCCGTAGCCAGCCTGGCGGCGGTGGTGGGCTTCCTCATCGTCTTCACTATCGTGGGCAACGTGCTCGTGGTGATAGCTGTGCTCACCAGCCGGGCGCTGAGAGCCCCCCAGAACCTCTTCTTGGTGTCCCTGGCCAGCGCGGACATCCTGGTGGCTACCCTGGTCATGCCTTTCTCCTTAGCCAACGAGCTTATGAATTACTGGTACTTCGGCAAGGCTTGGTGTAACATTTACCTGGCGCTGGACGTGCTCTTCTGTACCTCGTCCATCGTCCACCTGTGCGCCATCAGCCTCGACAGGTACTGGTCGGTCACACAGGCGGTGGAGTACAACCTCAAACGGACACCCCGGCGGATCAAGGCCATCATCCTCACCGTATGGCTCATTTCAGCCATCATCTCCTTCCCGCCTTTGATCTCCGTGTACCGGGACCCTGAAGGAGATGTCTTTCCCCAGTGCAAGCTCAATGACGAGACATGGTACATCCTTTCTTCTTGCATTGGCTCTTTCTTTGCTCCCTGCCTCATCATGGTGTTGGTCTATATCCGCATCTACCGCGTGGCCAAGCTAAGGACCAGGACCCTCTCTGAGAAGCGTACGATGCCAGAGGGGTCCTCCCAGACTGAGAACGGCTTGAGCCGCGCTGCTGGCGGCTGCACGTCCCTGAGGATGCAGCTGGGAGAGAACGGACATTATTCAGTGCACCACTGGCGCAAAGCCTCTGAGCTGGAGGACATTGAGCTGGAGGAGAGCAGCACCTCAGAGAGCAGGCGGAGGCGGAGCCGGGAGGAGCATCGCCGCAAAAGCAAGAGCCAGTCCTTCTCCTACTCATATTCCTCCAAGCACTCCAGTAGCCGTCTGTCCCGTGCCAGCAATCGCTCCATGCAGTTCTTCTCCTATCGCCGCCGCCGGAAGCGTAGCAGCATCTGCCGTAAGAAAGTGGCCCAGGCCCGGGAGAAGCGCTTCACTTTTGTGCTGGCCGTGGTCATGGGGGTCTTTGTAGTCTGCTGGTTCCCTTTTTTCTTCAGCTACAGCCTCTATGGTATTTGCCGGGAGGCATGTGAGGTCCCTGAGACTCTATTCAAATTCTTCTTCTGGATTGGGTATTGCAATAGCTCCCTCAACCCAGTCATCTACACCATCTTCAACCAGGACTTCCGCAGGTCGTTTAAACACATTCTTTTTAAGAAGAAGAAGAAGAACTTCCGGCATTGAGCTGGAGGGATGGATTTGCCTCGAGCAGGAGTAGAGTTAAAAGAGAAGGCTCAGTGCTGGAAAAGAAGGGAGGGAAGAGAACATGGGGCTTGAGCTTAGGGAGAAGGAAGAGGGCTTGCCCCCTCGGTAGAGCAGGGTGATGCTGTGGGGGACGGGGATGGTGTCGGGGAGGCTGAGGGCATTCACCATGGTACAGAATGGTGACAGGGTGCTGGGGAGCACTGCTGGAGTGTGGAGGGGTAAATAGGGAGGGAGTGATTGTCTTTGAACCCTGATAGAGGGCATGAGGAGCCCACAGAGGAAAACAGGCTGAGACACTGAGTTTGGGAGGCAGTGCATTTTCATGGGCTCTGGAATTTTGTGGGAAAACAAAAAGAGACACCAAGAGGAAGGGGTTAAGTGGCAGTGGTGGTGGAGATTCGAGTATTTATAAATAGGGCAGCTGGGGTCTGTGGTGGATTTGTCCCAGTAAGAAATTGACTTTTACTGCTTGTGTGGGGAAGGAGAATGCAAAGTATCAGGCACTGACAGTGTTTTGAGTTATGAAAGGATTTAAATGTTTGCCAAAAAAACCCTAAAGAACAATCCAAACTCTTTTCTAAATAAACCTTTGTACTGTTAAAACCTTCGGAATCATGATTTTGCACAAGGGATGAAGTCAAACAAAGCATGAGGTTTTCTATTCCTTTGGAGGGGTCTTTGCCTATAGAGCTGGATGGGAAATATTTTTTCTGTCTTCCCATAGTTTTTGATTAGTCAGTGGGACAAACCTGGAAGTCTTGCATTTTTTAAAGAAATATGAAAGAAAGCACATATACCCCATGACCTCATTTCCTCCTGCTGGATTGCCAGGCAGTAAATTCCTGCTCCATCCCTCTCAGATCAGTGACCTAAGGGCCTTGCTGTCCTGGAGCAGATAGTGGGGAGGGGAGAGAGAAAAAAAATCCATTCTGGTGAACTCATCTAACATTTTTTGAGATAAAATAAAAAAATTATATTTCCACTTCTATGTGCCCAGGGGAACTTTTCCTCCCCTCTTTTTCAGTCCCCCTCCAAGAGCTAATCTCAGGGCTGGATGCATGCTCCTCATTCTCAGACAGGCAGTTGAAGGCAGTCTGATATGCAGGTTTTCAGAGGAAGAGCAATCACCCCACTACTAAGGTCTTTAAATCCTTCACATTACAGACTGAGAGCAACTAAATCCTTTATTTTTTAATGAGAAGCATTCAGTGGTGTACGGGAACAAATCTCAAAAGAAGGTGCAGCTATTCCAAACCTTAATATTGCTGTTGCTTGCTTTCCCTTCAGTTTGTATTTCTAGTTTATGATTTCAGAAGATTTTTGTTGCGAGGAGAAGAGGGGAGAATAGTTTGAAAAGTTATTAAAGCAAACCATAATTCCCATGGGTTTATAAAATGTCATAAACTTCAGTGAAGAAAATGAGAGGCAGGGACTGGTGTCTGCACATTCATCACTGAATGAATACCAAGTGTAAGACTGAGCTGAGCATTTACACCCCTTTTTCAGCTGTGCTGCTGCAAGGTGTGTATTCTGTTTGTGGAGCAAATACTGCTCCTTTCTATGGTTATCACTCCTTCCATAGGCAGCAGGATTTGGCATCTGCCTCAAATGAACCTTTCCACAGCAAACAGTTCTTTGTGGGGGAAAAAAAAAATCTAAATCGAATCTTTATTGAAGAATCATTAAATACTCCCTTCCTTACTCCCTCTGTTCTGTCTGAGAGGTGTCTGTAGCCTCTCTTCTCTTGAAGTCTGTAGCATAAGGAAAAATGATAGAACAGTCACTTTGTTTCATCGGTTTTTCATAATAAGCATTTGGTTCACTTAACCCTGGAAAAGGAGGTGTCAGTGGCTGAGGTTCTGGTGCTCCTTCAATAGACAGTTTAACTCAAGTTCAAGTGGGAGTTCTGCTGAAGTAGGGATTAGATGATTGCACCAAATGCATTAGAAGTTTGATTGGTTTTGCTAAAGAAACAACTGAGACATTTTCAAAGTCCTAAATCCATAACTTATTAGATGCTTTCTTGAAATAAGGCTCAGAGTGTGAAAAGATTTGAGATTCGTTTAAATAACAAATGGTTTGGTACAAATGCATACCTGAGACAGATAAAGGAGAGATAAAAATAGCAACTGAGAGGAAGAAATTACAAGCCATTTCTCTTTTACAAAATGGAGAGTTCTTATTAAAGTCAGAGCAAAAAGAGCTGGAACAAGCTCATATTATTTGAAGGTAACAATGTAGCTAAAAAGTTCAGGTTTGTTTACTCTGAAGAAACTATATAATCACCAGAGCAACCAAAGCAACATATGGTACCTGGCTACTACCTCTGAGCTCCTGGACGGCTTCATTAGAGGTACCCGTTCCTGCCAAATGAAGGTCTGTTTTTGTCACTTAATGCTCCTTTAGAGGGGTTTCCCAGTCTGCAGACTCACAGTGGTTTCACTGTTACACTTCTTCTGAAATGAGCTTTGTGGCCTGCAAACACAGTCCTTCCCTTTTTCTTTTTCCTTGTAGAATTCAAGCAGTCTATGGAAATGAAATTTTATTGACAGTCAGATTTTAGTGGACATAAAATATATATGGAATGACTGATGTGCCTTAAAAGTAAGTTCTTTGCAGTGAAAATATTATGTGGTCGTTATGAACATTAAAGAAGTAATGCTTCTATTTCTGTTTTGCACTTCCAAATGTTTAAAAGGGATTGATGCAGATACTGAATATCTATGTGCAGCAACATAGTTAAAACCAGGGCATTTTCTATGGTTTTAATTTTTCTCATCACAGTTACTCATCTGATTCGATGCCTCAAGAGGATCTTATTTCTTCTGAGCTAAATAAAAAGTAATGTTCATCAATAAACATGTGCAGTTTACACCCCTTCTAAGTGCATTTCCCTCTAAATTAGTGAATACGAAGGATTTCTATAAAAATTGTTTTTAATATAATTACTGAATATGCTTCAAGTAAAATGGGGCTGATATACTTTTTAAAATACAGTGTTCTCTTACTACTTGTAATAGCTGAAGACTGGAATTTGTAACATACTGTGTGGTGTTAACTTTTCATAAAAAGTTTCCAGCTCTGCTACTCAAGCTGTGGTTGTGCTTCAACTGTAAGTTGGCTAATAGCATATACAGGAGAAAAATAGTCTATGCAGCTTTTGCTTAAGAAAAAGGGAGAAATTATATTTAAAATGTGCTGAGTTGTTTCTTTGATGAGATATGATAAACTGGTTGAAACACTCACTCTGCTGTTGTGGAAGAACGAAGTATTGCTACTAAGCCATATCGATTTTAACAAGTGTCTGATCTTTAACTCTTCATTTGCTCATTTCACCATGAAGAAAAATTTCTGTCAGTCTTAAGTGAGAAGTTAATGTTTCATTTTCAAAACCAATTTTCTGAACAGTGCTGCTGTTTGTTGGGTATGGAAATGTTGACTAGTGTAACTTAGCTGGGATGGGAACTCACTGCTGCTGTCCTTCAGCCACCTCTGTGGGAGTTTTGCGTGAGTGAGAAATGCAGAATTAGCCTCCTCAGGGCTTGAGGCAGATGGAAGGGGCCTTATAAGTAGGAGATTTGACAGGATCACAGCTTTAAATCATTGTCTGAAATAAGAATCAGGTCCTTGTTGTTCTGTGCGATTTCTGTTCAGAAGAGTCATGTTGCTGCAAGAGCACTGGTGATTTCTGACCAGCAGATCTGAGGTGAAAGTCTACACACAGCTTTGCACACATTGGCCTGTATCATCCTTTGTGAGTAATCCCAGAAAACTTGAGTGGAATTTACTTGTGAATCAGGAAGCTACTCACTGTGGGCAAGGACTTTAGGAGCTTCCTTAAATGTTGCTTTTTTAGTAAATGTGCCTGAGGAATTTAAGCAAACATTTGTGTGTAAATGTAGAACAACAGAAAAGCAGTCCTCTCGTCTTAACTCTTGACTACTGTTCAAACTCGTAGAAGATCTGGATTAAGGTTTTTTTGACTATATAACCAGAGGAACAAACCCTGCTGTATCATTTCAGTATAGCGGTGTGAAGAGCATTATGTGATTGTGTCTGTTTTTCAAAGAAAACTGTTGGTCTGTGAAGGTTGATATTGGCTAGAACAGCACCTGAGAATTGTAAGGATTTTGTAGGAACTGTTGGTGACAAAATGCATTTCAGGAGAATGTTCTGACCTTAAACTATGACTGCTCTCGAGAAGGAGAGAATATCTACAAGCTGTGCAAAAGGAAGGCCAGATGCTATCTGTGAGTTTGTTTTTATGGTTGCTCATTATGACCTTGTTGGGGAGCAGAAAGGAACTAGATGCTTCAGAGAAAAAGCTCTAATTTGGAGGGGGAAAAGTGCATGAGGAAATGGCTACTCACAACACCAAGGAAATTAATATTTGTATGCTTTCTTTCTACTGTAGACAAGTACAGTGGAGAAAGTTGCCTTTTTCATTGCACAATAGCAAATGTTAATTTGTCCTCCACATCTGTGGGTCACCTGGGCCATACAAAAGATGACACAGGAGAAAGCAGAGAGAGGATTGCTCGCCTCATTGTTCAACACCAAGCTTAAATTTGTCCTTTGTCCTTAAAATTAAGCCAAAAACACAGTTTGGCACTTGGACCCAAAGGCTATGTAGCATCAATAATGCTACACTGAATATAGTCTAGTTTTAGCAAAAAGCATCAGTTTATATTATACACCCTGCAAATTTCTGTTTCAGGGCAGAAGTAGGAGAGTCTGACACTTAAGTCATGTGAAAAACAAGTAATCAGCAGTTTGAAGAGTCACAGGTATATTGAAAAATATACCTAGATCCTATTCTGATAACAGCTGCCTCCAGTTCTGTGGGTCCCAACCACTTTGAACTCCTACGAAGGAGTTAGGGAGGTAGAAAACACGGAAACAGTAGAAATACTGCTTCTCAAGGAAGCAAAAAGTGGCAAATTGCTCAGTCATGCTCAGATCTTTATACCAGATGCCCAGTCCTCCAGTTAACCCAGATAACTGTTCCTGGGTTTTGTGGGAAAGGGTGAGGTGTGTTCAACTCACAGTGACTATCACATTTTATCTGAACTAAGGAAATACCTGCAGTTGGTACACTGCCTTAGTTTGAAATGGCAGCCCTTAGAGTGCAACAGAAGACATTTTAAGTAGTTTATCTCTCCTCTGGCACATGTTCTTCACTATCCCAAACATTTTTTAATTCAACTGCACAACAGTTGATAAGATAGAGAAAGATTGTCAATGTCGTACAAAAAAAAAAAAAAAAGACAGAGAGGCATGGAAAGTAGTGGGTAATAAAACCTAGTGTCTTAGTCCTGACTTAACATCTTACCATGATACCAGTGTTACTTCCCCTACCCCCTTCTTTTGGAAAACAGAAATTCATGCAAAATTGCAGAAGCTTATTTTAAATAGACTACACTGATGACACTGTTTACACTAGAGAAAAGAGAGTTTTTCTGTCAATAAGTAGCATTCTGCTGTAAAGCAATTTTCTTTACTACATTTGTCTAAAAAATCTAATGAAAAGTAGACCAGCACTTAATTCAATTTGTCTATATGTACCTCTCTTAATAAAAATGCTTTATTAAAGGTCCTGAATGTAAAGGATGCAAATGAAATATAGCTGCCTGCTTCATCAAAATCAATTAGTTGTGTTTCAGCATTTTTGTGAACAGCAGTCATTCATTTTGCATGATGCTCTTTCCTGATATCTCTGGTGACAGAAAAGGCTGTTCACCCTGTTGACAACAGGAATAAAATGAGGATTCATATTTGCCTCCATTAACCCTGTTAAGTCTCCTCTAATACATTAAAAAGCAGGCTGCTAGAAGTAGGTCTTTTGGTGTCATGTCTAGTAAGAGACATGGATCAGAGAATTAATAACCTGACTGGTTCCAAGATGTACAGCACACTTAATTGAGAGGCTCACCCTAGGCTGCAGGGACATGCTTCTCTTGGTTTTGTTCTCTGTGCCTTTGACCCAACATTGCAAATTATTTGCTCTGTAGTGGAACATTTCCAGCACACTATCCCTTTCAACCTTGTCTGCTGGAGTAAGAAATTAATACTGAGGTCTCCCACTTCCTCACTGAGTGCTTTCACCAACAGACTGTTTATATTGGTGATGCAGCTAAAATACCTTTCCTTTTGGCACATAAATGTTTTATTTGATTGAGCTTTTTATCTTTGAGTAGACTAACACTCTTGTTCCACAAGGACATTATCTATTTGGAAAGAAAACACGTGTCAAATACTTGGAGGAATGTTAGAAATCCTGAAAAACCCCAGCCACTCCGGGCAAATTTTAAAAGAAAACACCACAGCTGAAGTAAGAGAAAGGCTTAATCTTGTCTCTGCTGGATGCCCTGTCTGAGACCACCTACTCTGGCGTGCCTCTGATCCGATGTGGTGCAGTTGGGCCCTTTCAGCTGTACTGACAGGAGCAATTTCTAGTATCCAGCAAAGATTAGAGAATGAAAATACATGCTTATTGAATCATTTCACATTATAGCAGACACTTTCACTGTGGCTTTCTGTTCCCTTTTTGCACCCTTTAAATTAGCCCTCTCTTTCACTCTGCCTGCCATACACAGCCCATGCTTGCTGTGCCTTTCCATCTGCCTCAGCATCTGACCTGCACAGGGTGGCTGACACTCTCCTCCTCTCAGCTGTGCTGGGAGGATTCTCCAGAAGCCTCCCTGTGAGGTGCTTCCGTGGGGTGATGTGCTAGACATGAGTACCTGGAGTAACAGGAGTTACTACAAGTTCTTGACTGACTCCAAGCCACGCTGTTTTATCACCAATAAATGCTTGTGTGCAGAGTTTCAAAGTGTCTATAAATGTGCATTCCCTAAGGTTGGCACTGATTTGTTTACATCGGCAGCAATTTCTGTAGGTAATTAAAGGGAGACTTTTAGTCGATCCATCAGGCACTGCTTTGGATTTGCCACATGGTACATCAGAGAAACATGATGTGTTGTTCTAACAACACAATTAGCAATAGAAGTGATTAAAGATTCCTGGATGACATGTTTTTCTGTAAAAAAAAAAAAAAGAGAAATCTGTTCTTTCTTTAAAAAATGTGTCTGTTTTATCCCATATATAATGGAAACCAGGAGACCTTTGATCAGCTTCTGGGGGCTTGACTGCTCACTGGCTCGGCTCCCTGGCTCCTGGGCAGGCTGCTGGGTGAGGTGCCAGAAAGCCGAGACTTCCAGGCTCCTGGATCCTGGCAGCTCAGGCCCCTGGGTTTATGGATGCTCAGCTGAGCTCCATTATCAAAGTATCTAAATGCTTCATAACTTTTGTTATACTTAGTCTGTCAATGCCTTTATGCATTAAGGAATGGCTGCCATGCCCTTTTTTCTGTTGAGAAACTGGAAGATTGATGGCATTTAAGTGCGTAGATTGTAACAACCTCCTGCTTTATGCGGATCTTTCCAGTTGCAAACCCACTGTTGGTTGTCAGGCCCCTGATAAGCTTGAGTGTATAAAGTCCCACCTGTGCTTTGAAGTTCTCCTTCTGCCTCTGTGAATGCCATAGGCCACAGAACCGGCACAGGAATCCCATTGGGGTACAAACACTGGATGTGTCTGTTGTTTGTCCCCAGCTGGTAGGTAGCTCACGCAGTTTGGGTATTGCAGAGTAAGGAAAAAGGAAGGTACTACCTCCAGTTTGTAGGGAAGCACTGACATTGCCACCATTTCTTTAAGGACTGTGTTTGTGGTTTTAGTCACCAGTGCTGCATTTCACCTGTCCATGCCTGGTTTTTTCTCTGTGCTGAATAAGTACCCTCAGGGCATAACTGACCTAGGACTTATACCCCAAAGGGGTGGACTTTTTCTGTACTCCTGGCAGAGTACAGAAATCACAAATACTCCTCTAAAAAAAAAAAATTACCAAAGATCCCCCAAAATTAGTCCATTGATACAGCCAATCTCATTGATGGGTTAAGGCTCAAATTCAGGTAAATATTTTTTAACATGAAAAAAAAATTATAAGCCCTGGGATCTTTCATATCTCCTATTTCTTTTAGTGCAGGTCTCTCAGGATACAGTTTGGATTGCTAGATCATACTTTTCTCAGACTTTGAAGGTCATCTCCGTTGAGTTTATTGAACATATGTCTTCAAAAATGCAGAAATTACCTGGAAATTCAATGAAAAAGAAATGTTAAAGAGTCAAGAATTAACATACATGGTTCTATCATCAAGCATGATGGACTCCCTAACTGGGGTTGCTGTTGGGAACTAACATTTGGGGCTACTTTGTGTATATTTCTCAGGTATAGTTATGACTGTAGAGGGAACTTGAGTTCCAGCTGAATGTTTTGTACAGAGGAGGGTTCCTGGCAGTGTTTACCACCTTCAGAAGTGCCAGTCAATGTCTGTCAAACTCATACTTTTCATAATAAGGAATGGGATTGTCCCCAAATATAGTCTCAAAAAAAAAAAAATTAAAGTAATTTTTTTAAAATGTAGTCATGCATAGTAAGCGTGAAAGGGAATGTTTAAAAGGAAACCTGTCTGTTTCTGAAGAGTTCAGCAGCAATTCATTCTTACCTAATTCTGCCATTTCCAGCTAGAGATAACTGATGACTGCATAGGTTGAGGCTGCCCTCAGGTTACAATGTTTCCAAAAAGTGTCATAACATTTTACGTGTTAAATAGATTTCTGTTGTGGTAACTGTTACTATTAATTAATGACAGAAATTGCTCTCCTTTTCCTCCTTCTTCAGAGGAGAAACAAACAGAAGGTATTTTACAGGACTACACAAATAGCTGTTCCTTTTCTACTTTGGTAATGCAAAACAACAAAAAAAAAATTAGGAATAAACATATTAAAGAGACTTTAGGGATTTTAGGATTCAAATTAACCATTTCATTGTCTGATTCATCAAGCACAACTCAATTAACTGAATGCATTTACTTATCCCTGGGGTTTTATGTGTTATGTAATAAAATATCTCGGTTGCCCAGAAAGGCTGTGCGCTCTGTCCTCAGAGGTTTTCAAGACCCAAGGGGATAATGCCCTGAGTAACTTGGTTTGGTCTCACAGGTGACCCTGCTTTGAGCCCGAGACTGGACTAGAGGCATTCTGAGGTCCCTTCCAACCTGAATTAGCCTGTGACTCTAAAATCTGTTTCTTCCTAATAATAAACAGAAAAAAGTCCTAATATCTGGATAGCTTCAAAATGATATTCTGTAGAAAGATGCACATATATTGCTGTAGGTGGGCAAATCCTTAGGCCATTTGAATCTTTAGATCTCTAGAAATTTTATATCTGCTGTATGCACATTCCGTCTTACACACTTTTGGCTGGATCCAGGGCAGAAACCTTTTTTTGTTTAGGATTAATTTAGTAACTAGAGAGCTCTACACCATGTTCCCTTTCCCTGCTAATTCCCACTCCCCCACAGTTCTTAACACTGTAGAGGCACATACACATGTGCAATACAAATATTTTACAGGCATTTTCTTTAGAATTCTGGATAGAATATCACTTTTTGTTTGTTTGTTTTTCCCAAGTAAAACAGATTATGCTAATGTCCAGTAGGTCAAATGTATCTTTCTGATCTACTGACTGAAGTGGTGAAGAGTACAGTTCATAAAGCACCAAGTCACACCAGAGCTGCTGTGGGTGGGATGAAAACAAGGAAATGAATATATTTTCATGACAGCTGAAGACTTTAGTTAAAGCCTGAGCAGTGGGAAATCTCTGGCACGACACCTCTTGTTTTATTCCTCATTCATTTTTGCATGGAAGGTGTCTGACCCTTCTGTAGAAGTGGCATTTCAGAGGATCAGCGGCCAGATGAAGAATTTATGAATATGTTGTCATATCTGGAATTGAAAATCCTTTTCTTCCTTTCAAAATGCCAGTAATGTTTCTCCATGACTACGATCCAGATGCTATTGTTAGGCACGGCAATACTTTTGTATATTAGTTATAAGGTCTGTTATTTTTATTATTGTAAGTTATAAGGTTTGTTATTTGGTTGTCACTAAATATATCACTAGGGCCAGAAAATGCTTTTAACATACCATTACAATCCTTGACGTAGCTTGCAGATGTACAACATAAAGTGTGTATTTCCCCTCTGTATCCTCCCAAGAAAGAAACAAGGTTCCTGGGGTGAAATTTGCAGCAAGGTGTGAGCAGCTGCTGGCGGGAGTCTCTGGTCTGTGGACACCACTGAGCAGCTGAAGCCCACCTGGGTGAGCGAGTGGTGAATCCACAGCATGATGAAGCCACAGGCTACATTTGTTCCTCCCTAAACTTGTTTGTGGGCTCAATAGAGT
Organism: Pardalotus punctatus; assembly: GCA_013400915.1. Taxonomy (NCBI): domain Eukaryota; kingdom Metazoa; phylum Chordata; class Aves; order Passeriformes; family Pardalotidae; genus Pardalotus; species Pardalotus punctatus. The sequence continues at coordinate 1,160,515 of VZTX01011308.1, forward strand.
CCAGGTCCCATTGCTGCAGCTGATAAATGAGCTGTTCTGTTTAGGTAGCAAACCCTTTACTTTCTGCCCATCTCCACTGCTTGTAAGAAGTTCCAGTGCGTCTTAAAAGCACCTAATATAATTTGTACTCCCACCTGGCTTCAGAGAGTTCAGAAAATCCTTTGAGACTCTCTTCTGTCATGATGGCAACTCCAAAAGTACTTTTAAACGCCAGCAGCTTTATTTAACCTTTGATAAAGGTGTAAGGTAAAAGTGTTGCTTCTAGACCCAAAACTTTTAGCACTGTTTTATAAGAAGTTAACAGCAAATGGAGAAATTATCAAGCCTTGGAGAAGAATTCGTATCTAGTTCCACTGCTGGTCTCTAGCCCAGAGTGCTACATGCTTTGAGCCTTTGAACCTTTCATGCGCAGTATGTGCACAATATTAATTCATTCATAAATACTTTTGAAAGTTATGAACAAAAAAAAGTGCTACAGAAGTCCTAGATCATTATATAATAAAGATCCTAGATCATTATATAATAAAAACTTGAAGATAGTCACTGAGGTACTTGGCACTAAGGAGTGCCTCTGTCCTCTGGCTTTGTTTTAAATGACTCGAAGTGGTGAGGGTTGCAATATGCATCATCAATGTCTACTTTTATATCTAACTTCTCTGAAGTACCTCTAAACATTTTGAGTTTGCTATTTGATGTATCTAGAGACGATACTACAGAACTGACCATTTTTTATGTGTCAGTCCCTTTTCCCAGATAACAAGTGAAAGGACAAGAGGAGATGTCCTCAAGTTGCACCAGGAGAGGTTTAGATTGACTATTCAGAAAAATTTCTTCACCTAAAGGGTAATCAAGCATTGGAACAGCCTGCCATTGAAGTGGCTGAGTCACCATATCTGGAGGTATTTAAAAGATGTGTAAATGTGTCACTTAGGGAAGTGGTGGACTCGGAATTGCTGAGTTAATGGGGAGACTCAATCTTAAGGGTCTTTTCCAACCTAAATGATGCTATGATTTTAGCTAAAGGCCAGAAAAATTTCTAGAGGAAATCTTCTGCCTTATATTTTGTTGCTTACCTTAAGTTCCTATTTTTTGTAAAGATTCAGTGCAGAAACTCTCACTGTCTGTGGTACAGTGTTGGGAAGGAGGTATTAATCTCTGCAGGAGCTGGGATTCTGGGAACAGTGTTGCATTGAGACTTTGATGTTTCTAAAACAGGTCCTGTTTTGGGGTTTCTTATTTGCAGTGCTTAGAAGCCTGATTCCTGCTCAGGATACAAATAATGACAAATTTTCTGAATGTGAAAAAAACTCTGGAATGATAAATGTCAACATTTTGTCTACGTATATCCAGAAAACTGCACTCATGAGGCCTCTAAAATCAGTGTGCTCTGTTTTTGTTCTTTGAAGTTATTTTTATAACTATTTCCCAAGCAATTGCACATCCCTCAATAAGAACTACATATGTCCCAAGAATAAAATATCAGAAATAAGCAATTTTTAAACCTCTGACGGTCAAAACAAATGATGAGTGCTTTCTTTATATGCTAGATGAATATTCAACTCATAACACTTCAGTAATTATGCTGTGGAAAAATAAAGTACAGTTCAGGATAACAATATGTTTTATTTGGTATTGTTAAAACTGTAAATTTTCCCCTCAGACTGATTTAATGTATACATAAATCTGTTATGTCCTTTTAAAAGTTTGAGGTTTTTTTTAAGTTCTATTTTTATTCTTTTTTAAGGAGCAAACACACACACACACAGCATCAGGTAAATATTTCCATGAATAGCCTCAGGGTCCCTTGGCAAGAATGTAATTGCCAGTGCACTCTCTGTAAGTGAATTGCCTTCCTTAATGATGGGATATGGTGTTTATAGGCCCCTGACTGCTTCTCTTTAATTATAATTTTATTTTTTTAATGAATGCCCCTTTCTCTTTTTCTTCCATCATGTTTCTTCTGTTTCTTGCCCGTTTCACAAACCCTCTGCCAAAGTGCAGTGAGTGCAAGGAAATAAAGCAGCAAAATGACTGTAAGCTGGCATTTACAGACTCCTGTTCATTTCAAATAGACGAGTCCTGCATTGCAATTGAATTAACTGATGTTAGAGCTCAGGAACACAAGCAGGCTCACTCCTATCACTCACAACTGCACCTCCCTGAAGTAAAAGAGATGCTGCTGCCTTATTATCTTTTAGATTCAGAGACCTGCAATACTGTAAAACAATTCATTCTTTGGGCAAGTATACTGGGGATAAATTTGAGTAATACATAAGAAAAACACAAAGAATATCAGTTCTTCAGTGTGTACCAGCTACAGATGGCTGCTGGTCCATCAACCTCACCTTCCAAATGGGGCCTAGGAGAAAGCAGCCCATAAAATAGGCATCATTTATTCAGTGATGAAATTAGCCAGTGCAGATTATTTGGGTTCTCCTCTATTTTTTTAGAAAAGCTTCAGTTCTGTGCAGGAAAACACCATGTGACATTTTGAATTCCAAGATGTTGAGAAAATTAGCGTTTAGGTCAACTGGGCTCTTAAAACTGCAATATGGTGTTGCTGAAGCTATGATTGCAATAGTCTACTAGAAAAAAAGAATTCACCGTATGTAACCACAAAGCATAATTTTTATATTACTGGTTCTTGCAAAATCAGGTAGAGAAATACTGAAGAGTTTATAGCTCCAGCCTTCTTTCACTGCAACACAGCCTTATGGTATTGATTAGCAAATCCTATTCAGAGACTGCAGGGCAGAAAGCATCATACATTCATAAAATGGAGACTGTTAAAGAGCACTCATTTTGCATGGGCCAACTATTCCTGATTGCTCCAGAACTGATCCGTCATTGCAGTTGAGTTCTGGGGCTCAGAGAAGGGAAAGGCAAAGAGCTCTTACCTTATAAAGGTGGAGTTTATTTTTACACACCTACTGTGTTCAGCTGCCTCGATAGCTGATGCCTCCTCTGCTCTGAGCACTGTCTGGCAGAGCTGATCGAGGGTTTTGTGGAGGAGAGCACACAGACTTGTGTGAGAGGTAGCAGCAGTTTTCCACAACACCGAAGGGCAGAAGTGAGCTGAGTGAGCTGCCCAGGTGAACCCAACCAAAGCTCTGAGCCAGGCCAGCTGCTGATAATGCCTGACAGGATGAAGCAAGGAAATCCCTTGGGAGGGGAGACAGACTTCCACTGAAACCCTGGATATTGCCAGCAGCTTTGAGAGGTGGGTGGAGGTGTTACTAGAAGGACCATCTGATCAGGATGGGAAGGAAGAAAACAAGCTATCGCTGAAGTCACTGAGCACGGGAGTCTTTCACTCCTGATTTTATAGGGATTTTTTTGTGCTCTATCTGCCCAGGTTATGATGTGTTTATTCTCGTAGCAATGTTTCATTTACATATATCTATAATGCTAGGAAATGGGGAAGATTCTCTTCTATGCCACTCCATAGATTATAGTCAGTTTTCAGAGACATTTTGATGAAAACAACCAATTAACAAAAGTGGAACTTTTTGTACCACTGGCTATCTAGCAGGAGAACTGGAGCTAGTTTTCAGCATTATTTTCCCATTTTGATAGTGTTTTTTACTGTCTTAGTATTTCCTTTCTTTTCCAAATGGAATAAAATATTAATATTGGGAAAAACTCTCCCAAAACATATGACTCAAATCTTCTTTTTCTATGTATTTTATTCCTTTGCACCTGCCTTCCTACTTTTTTTTTCCTATTGGACTACAGAAGCATGGAGAAAATAAAGATCAATACCTGCAAAAAATTAAGAATTTAACAATCTTTTTTCTTGAAAAAGTTCTTAAAATCCAAACAAGATAAACAGTAGCTAGATTGGAATGAAAATTTCTGATGACTAATAAATTACTTGTTGTCAGAGAAGTTTATTTTATGAAGGATCAGGGTTTCTAGACTAGAAACCCTTGTTTTCCATTTGAGCTCAGAGGTGATAACCTGAGTACCTGACAGGCATTTTTCTGCTCTTGGTTTTTATCTCAACTAAGAGTAAATTTTGCAATTCTTTTGCCAGAACTTGGATTTCCCCAAGGTTACCCTGACAAACCTGAATGCTCACAGGGATGACTACCCCAAGCACAAGGCTCCAACACAGCAGCTGCTGGCTCAGATGATGAGCACTGGTTGTTTTTTTTCAGAAAGAGCTGCTCCACCAGTATGGCAAAAACTCAAGGTTAGAACTTAGGTAACTTCAGTCTCCACTAAAAAAAATTTACTATAGACACTAAAGGTGTAACTTTGGGTTTTGAAAAGCTTGCATCAGATCCCAAGAAAAAGCATGATGTTAAATCTCTTTGCTTGGATTATAGCTCATTTCTATTGTTATGGTTTAGCAGCTTTTGAAAATCATTTCAGGAAATCTTTTGTTGTCATTAAACAATACCTTTCTTTGTTCAGCCCCTGCCATCAATACTTTGTGTTTTCATAATATGTCCAATCAATAAAACATTTACTATCATTCAATCAGTATAAACTGTTCAGGCTCATCTACTGTACATTGCTTGGTGAAAAATTTGTGACAGCTCTAAAGACAGCTGATCAGCAAGATGATTCTTTAATCATATGCATGGGTGAAAGTATTTTACAAAAAAGGAGACATAAAAAATAAGTAGATCATTATTACTGAAGTGCAGATTGCTTTATATTTTTATCTTCTAAAGTGCAGCTGAGAAGATCATTATTAAGAAGAGAATGTCATTTTTCAAATTAATTTGTGGCAGTAACAGCTAGTGAAGCATTTTGTTATTAACTTCAAGAGGGAATGCCAGTTACATAATACTACAGCAATTGTTTCAGGGCACAAAATTCTGAGCTGGATGATGAACAGAAAACATTCAAGAGGGCACAGATTCAGAAAGTTTGTTTAGAAACTTCTACAGAATTGGCATTCTAGATTTCCTGTGTCCTGTGTAGCGAATAATAGTGAGTAGTCTTGCTCAGATGAAGTGCATACATTTAGTACATGGTCCAAATTCTTTCACCTCCCTCTGACAGATATGGAAGCTGTTTTTTGGTATTTGGATACAAGATTTCAAACTGTAATGACAATGTATTAGGTATGGGGGAGAAGTCCAAAAGGAAGAACAGAGTTTTCTTCTCAGGGCAGGAGGTGTAGAAGAGAATCCATTCCAGAATTGAGAAGGAAAGTTAAACTTCATTTGCAATAGTGAATGCATGTTTCAAGCTAAGCTATTGAATTTTATCTACTTGTCTGCCTGTAGCCATGACACTTTTATTTCTTTTTATTTCACCTTCTCCCCAGTAGGCTTCACTTATTGGCACAGATGAATTCCCATATCAAAGGCAATTTCCAGTTGACTTTAGGACAGCTATTATTTAATTGGCCTCTTTAACTGTCTTTGTCACCAAAAGCTTCTGAAAACTCTCGTATTTAAAAAAGGCTTTGGGGAAAATTCCCTGCTGATATATTTCTGTGGAGCTACACTGGTAAAAAATTTCACCTAGAAAATTCCACTCTGACTGCAGTACATTAAATTACTTTTTCTCTGATAGCTTGCAAAAACTTGATGAAAATAACCAACATCCATGCCCTGGCCAAACACCAATAACAAGCTTACAAACCACAGCATCCATCATTTCTCCCCTCAGCTACTGAGGAGAGCTGCTTGAAAGAGGTTGCTGGCCTGGGCTCACAAAGCAAAGCCTTTAGATGGAGACAGGCTCCTCAGCCTGGCTGAAAAGGCCAAAGTGCTTTGCATCTCCTGATGTCGTCTCTGAGCACAGGAAGAAGGCAAACACCCAGAGCGACCCTGCAGATCCTCCAGTTTAACAGCCACAACAATTGTGTTAAAAGGTTTCTGCTCCTCTGGACAGTTGGTGAAGAGGGATAAAATCACAAAAAGATGGTGACTTGGGGCACTGGATAGCAGTGGGCCCTCAGGAATCTCCATACCATGATCCACAGCAAGGGGCAAACAAGACGTTAATCATAATTCATGAGCTGGACAACTTTGAGGACATTTCTCCTTATGCTGGGACATGTTGTGCTCATGCTGGTATGAATAGGTTTGGTGTCAACTATGTAATTGTAAAAAAATGCTTGAGTAGCTGGTGGCACTGAAAGAAGAGACAGTTTGTAATCCTACCTGCTTTCCCAGTCAGAGAGATTCAGAGATAATTTTTAACATTTAATAAATAGCACAAGGATTTACTGAAGACAAAATTACCCCCTTCCCAACAAGTTGAACAAAATCTGCTTTAGTTTTGTGATGGTTGTGAGGGCATGAAGAGGGTTCAGAGTAGGTTTAGACAAAGCCTGTTTCATGATTACAAAATTTCTTTGCGTACCATAGTTATTAAAGACCTGTTGATTGACAGATTAGCAGCATGTGCATTTGTGCTTCAGTGTACCCAGGTACCTGCAATATTGTACATTCAGCTGGAAGCTGCAAGGATAATTGGGCTTGACTCAAAAGGAAGTACAAACTAGAACAGGAGAGATAATTTTGGGATACCATATTAAAATAAGCAAAAGGAGGTCATTTTTCTGAATATTTTTTTACACACTTACAGCAACCTAAATCTGAGAAGCCATCACAAATTCCAGGGACAAAGTTATTTGCATTTCTAAACACACCAAGCTCTTGGAAGCTAAATTCTTTTTCTGTAAGATCATGGGACCTTTGTGAACAAAGCCAGTGCCAAGGGCTGCCTGTAGGAAACACCTCCGTTAAGAGCTCTATTCTGAACCTTTTTGCATCAGAGCTTTATTTATATCATGTGCCCTTGCATGCATGTTCCCTGCTAGCTCAGGAGTGCATAATCCTACGTAAGAAGTATTCCCAGGACACTAAACAAGACTCAGTTAAGGATACACTTCTGGCATGTCTAAAATGGTCCTGTAATAATATTTTTATGCTGACATATATGTCATCTCAGTAAATCCTTCAATCACACTCTAGATGTAAGGCTGTAAGAACAATAATCCTATGGACAAACGGATGTATGGATTTAGACTTTAAAGAAAGAAACTTTTATATGATACAGTTGCAAGGCTCACAGATATAGCCAGGTGGCCTCACTCATATACAGCTACTTCTCTGAACAGACTTGCTGTCACAGTGCTCAGATTCATTCTCTGTGCTGAACTGTAGTGATTCATAAACACACAAATTAAGCCATTTTCTCCCCTATACATTATATTATATGAGGGCAGAAAGCTCATGCAAAGTGAGTGGGAGAATATGAATGAGCATCTGCAACAAAAAGCGTGTTAACAGCAGTGCTGCTGGAAAAATCTTGGTGGGATGGACGGGGTAAGCAGATATATTCTCCAGGTGTTGGACAGATAATTAAGCTTCAGGAGGATATCTATGTCTCCTTAGTATTTACAGGAAAGGTAAATTTGGGGTAGAATTCATATTTGCTTTCTCTGTTCAAGTTCTATGCAGAAGAAATTGGAAACATATTTCTCATGGCTTTCCTCTAACCACAGTCTGTAGGATAATCTGACAGGGGAGAGCCACATTTATTCACAGATGGAAACTCTTCCTCCATACAGAGAATAATTTAAGTATCATTTTGCAAAAGTGTAAGACAGGAACCTAAGACTTACAGCATTCACTGAAAGAAAGAGAAGACCTGAGCTTCAGTTATGGGTTCTCTAGTGCTCCCTCTGAAACAAGAAGAAAATCACAGTTTCAGTGGCCCAGCAAATAAGGAATTATATTTGGTGGGCAACAGTTTTGACTAAACTGAGCTAGAGGCGCACAAAGGCACAGAGCTCGTAGCACAGCTGTCCAGGTAGCAACTCGCCTTGAGGGCTGGAAGAAAAGCCTTCCACAGTCCTGAAAAGCAGGTGGGAGAGGGGAAATATTAAACTATTCTCGTATGTTTTTGTGATAGCAATGTCTGTGGCCATAGGTTTGGCCAAATTTAATTTTCTGTAGAGCAAGAATGAGGAGTGACCACTTTGCGAGTCTCAGAAAACCATTCCTGTGTCTCAGGCCAGGCTGTAGCAGAGAATAAAAAGCACAATTTCTTGGGGAATTTTCATGTGAAACTCTTGCAAGGACGATAAGCAAAAAAATCCCACAATATATTAATTCCTGCATATATTGGGTGAGATCACACAAGAGCACATCTGCTGAGAGACCTCAGCCTCACGCTGCTTTCAGGTCTTACAGGCAGAGGAGATGAAACCTGACATCTGCAAATGCTTGTGGCAGAGCCTTCACAAGCTAAGTTTGTTTGTCCAAACAGATTGTGCACACACAGGATTTCACCAATACCTGATGGCATGTCCAAGAGGCTCTTTATGAAGGATTTGTTCCACTACTGCTTTAATAAATACTCCCTATGTATCACAGAGAGTATTAACCTCTAATACCACTTCCATCCCTATATTTTGTTCTCTCCCTCCAGAACAGGCTTAGCTGTGTACATTTAACGAATCTGTACTAAATGATTACAATAAAAAATTCATTCTCTATATTCCTACTATTAGTTTTCATCCATTGACTGAGGTAGGGAAATAAGGAAATTAAACGCTCTTTGGTTTTGAGATTGTTAGTGAAATTGTGCAGAGAGATCATAAGATTTCCAATCTTAAATCTAAATAATTCAGTTGCCATAGGATCAAAGTATGCTTTACGCTGCCCTCAGTTTTCCATGCGTTGAATCATCCCTATTCCCTTTAGCACATTTTCCCTTTGATTTGATAATGCTCATAAAGGCAGTTGGCATCGGGTCTGGTTGGCATCCAGATTGCTCATTGTTCTAAGCCTTATGTTCTTTCCTGCTCTTGTAACCATTTACACTCCGAGAAGCAAATCCTTACCTTGTGTGCACATCTGTGTAAGCATTCAGGACAAAGCCAGGTCTCTTGCATTCATACTGTAGCGCACAAAAGCAAATATTGAAAAATGGCCTATTTTTTCTTGTTCTAAACAGAAATTCATGAAGAACATACAATAACACACAAACCAAATTCAGCCACTCATGATACTTCTGCTCACCTTCCTCTGATATATCAAAGTAGATGCATTCTGCCAGAAAAATTAGGCTTCTCAGAGGGAGGGTCTGGTTTATTAGCTGTGTTTCAGAATCGGTGGAATTAAACACCCAATAAACTCAGGTGTTACAAGTCCAGGACCTTTTACTCTGCATTGCACCTTTCACAAATCGTTATTCTGTGGAAGCCTACAAAGTTGCCCCTTGTTAGCAGGGGGATGAGTCAGGCCTCAGCAATGGTCTCCAGTTGTTCGCTAACAGAGAGTAAAGTATTTCTCATGTCATTCCATAAACCTGGTTTTTAGAGGCAGCCCTTTTACAGACAGTCCTACATGGAGGGACACACTCAGATGCCTGAAATATTTTCTAATGATGCAAAAGCCTCTTTGTGTTGAAATATTTCGGGCAGTTACTCTAATCACCTTACTCTATCCTTATGTGTGTGAATACATACTCTTAAATCTCTTTCTATCCCTTTTCTGCCTCAGCAAAGAATTACTTTCTACTTGTACCATGCCTAACAATGAGGTCCCAATTATACAGAAGCCTCTTGTTTCTATGATGGTAAACACAAACAGCAATAGAGCCTTTCCTATATCTAGTTCCCGCAGTTCTAAACATAAGGTAATCCACTTGAACAAACGCTTTTGGGTATCCTATTGTAGATTTTTATGGTTTTCAAAGTGTACATTTTTTTTCTACTAGTTTCAAAACTTATCCTTGTTACAGAGGAAGTTTTACATTCGTGCAGAACCTTGCAACCTTCTCTAATTCAGCTTCTCTTATAGTCTGCTTAAAATTCCTCTGGGGGAATGAAAAGTGAAACAAATTTTTTATCAGAGCAAAATACATTAAATTTACAGCTCTATTTTTAGCTCCCACACCTGGTTTTGTTTGATTAACAAGATTGGTTTGAAAATTGCCAGATCTGCTTGGAAGAAAAGGTTCTCAGGTTTTCTTGATTATACACATCAGTTGGCTTTGCCACTGAATTATCTTACTTGTTTTATCAATTGCTTAAATAAGTGTTCTACAGTCATCTGAAAGAAAATTCTATTTCAGAGAAATGTAGGGGGCAGAGGCACATAGTTGGCATTGCCACAATAGGTGTACCTAGATGGAAATTCTTAATGTTGTAATGATTTTGAGGATTTGCAACACTGAAATTCAGATCCTGGAGGTAGGCACAAAAGTGCTGCAAGGCAGACTGAAAAAAAATGAGGACATCGCAGAGGAGGAGGGAAAAAGATAAACTCGCTTCTCCACCTGCAACTTGGTATCACAGCACCAGGTACCATCACAAATATTTCTGGCTAATAAGCAGTGCTTTAAAGGCTGACACACTGTAGAGAGGTTCCTCCTTTAGATCTGTGTAAATAATAACCTTTCTCAGCTCAAAAGTCATGGAGCTAGTCTAGGACATATGAGATCCCAGACTAAACGACTCGTCAAATCAGAGCTGTTCTTTCCTTGAACAGGCTTTGGTTTGGAGTGTTACTTTTGTTGGGTTTTTTTTCTCTGAAATATTTAACCAGGGGGAAAAAATAAGTCTCTGGACTATAAGATTAAAAACTAGGTATTGATGTTTTGCACAGATTAAACAATAAAACCAAAAAATAAAACTGTTTAGGACACGTCTCTGGTCTGGTGCAGCAGCTCTTGCAGCTGCTGCCCAATCTCTTCTTGAAAGCCTGCAATGACACATTGTCCTGAGTTTGGCTCTTGCCTCCCTAGCAATTCCAAAGTTTTCCTAACATCCAGGCAGAACTTTTTCTGTTCCAAATTAAACCAGTTTCTCTTTGTTCCTCCCAGCAGGCAAGCAGAACAATGTCTGTTGTCCTTCTGTTCAAACAACAAGAACTGGTAAGCATTTCACATAAACAGATAGGCTCATCTAAGAAATCTCTCTGATTCATTGTTCCTCTTTTTGATTTGAAGCTGGCCTCATGATTTGGAAACCTTGCAAGAGTTAAGATCTAGTCTAATACATAAATAAGATTTTGAAGTTAGAAAAAAAAACAGCACCAAAACAAAAAGCCAGGAGCACCAGGATCCAACGTGGGTGTCCCACATGAGGCACCTGCCCTTCTGCATCCTTGAAACACAATCTGCAATGACATAAACAGTGAAATAATATCACTGTGTGCTGCAGCTATTTCACCCCCCAGAATATGCCCCACTCTGCACGTGTGCTGCGTAAAGCCTGTACATGCAACCTTGCATCTCTCTACATCATCCTCTGCATCTCTTTAACCTTGTTATTCTGGTCATCACAGGGGTGAAGGTCAATGCCACCATGTGAGAGAAAAGCTGAAGTGGGTGAGCCGGGATGTGATGGTTTGTTCAAGCCACTGCACAGTGGGGACTGAACAAATGTTTGGAGGCATCTGGTAGACATTCTTATTCCTTTTGTTGAGCCTTTGAATATGTTCACTGAGACAGATGATGTCTGAGTAAAAGTGATTCACACTGAAATGGAATTTGATTACAAAATTCCAGCAATCACATGGAGATCCTTTGCATTGCTTTGTAATTCTCATAATGTAACATTTAGCTTCAAACAAGTAAGTTGCTTTTTAGGGGCTAGGTTCTGAAATTATCAAATCCCTCCCTGTGTTCAACCCTACACATATCAGAGCATAAAGGGCCTGATGAACACAGAAATGAGGAATCTCTGGATTTTCATGCAGATGGCTCCACTAGCATAAGTCTACTCTTTCTTCCAAGACTACAGACCCCATGCAGTTTGTGAATGGCCACTTCTGCATCCAGCTTTACAGCTGGTGGAAGACAGGCAGCCAGAGGACACCCATGCCAAGGCAGAGCACATCCATCCTGTTAAAATATTCCAGGAGATTCAATAGCTCACAATGAAGCAGTCACTCATTCTTTGCATTTTTATAGTCAAGCACCATGCACATAGCAAATTCCTTCATTTTATGATCTGAACTCTTTCAGTTCCTTGTAGAGCTGCTAAAAACCTGGAGCACTGCGTGTCTGCAGCAAGGTGTTGGCAGTGGGGAGCTGCAGGGCTGGCCTTTGTCAGAAGAGGCTGGGGCAGCATGTGCTGGACACCATTCCCTATTTGCCCATTCTTCTTGGAGTGGAGGAATTAGGGGAGTCAGGAATGAAGGAGTGAACCTGACCCTGGAAAAAGGAGGGATGGGGAGAAATTTGCTTTCATTTTGTCTTTATTTTCCATATCCAAATCTATTTAAAATATATTATCTTTTCTCAAGTCTAATCTTTTTTCCCCATGATGGTAATTGGTGACTGATCTCTGGCTTTTTCTTAAGGAGGGAGAATGAGAGTAGCTGGGTGGGCGTCTGGCAGCTTTCCAAGGCAAACCCACCACAAAATCATTGTGCTAAGTGCTTCTAAAAGATTTTTTTTTGAGTACTTTTGTAGCTGAGACTAACTAGAGGAGTCACTATGCCTTTTTGACTCTAAAGGCTTGTTCCCAGCATTTGTGCACTCTATTGTATTTTAGATAATTTTACTTACCATCACTTTTACAACCAGCTTCTGAATTTCAAGGCATTTTAACTTTGAAGAGCACACACTCCTCTTCTGATCTCTAGTAGATTTTTTTTCCCCTTTGATCATATACAAGTAGGGCTGGTAGCACCATTTTTTTGAGCTTTCCCAACATCTTGGATTGTAAATTACTGGTTTCAGTTGCTTATGAGCTTGCTAACCTTCATCCTCTGGAATACATGATTTTTATAATGCTTTTATACGGAAATATTTTTTAGAAAATACAAAGCAATATATTTTGATGATTTCTGAAAATTAAGTAATGTAAAAATATTCTTTTGTCCATATAAAGCTGTGCAATTAATCAGAAGTAAGCATCCTGAAAATGGTTTACTGTTGAACAAAACAGGTGGTTCTGCTTTGCAACTATGCCCAGCCTTTCTGAATCCACACTTCCTTGTTGATGGACTCATTCCACAATCTCATATCTAACTTCTAGGCAACGTAATATTTTCTTATGTTTGAATGGAAATCAAGAGCATTCTGTTCATTTTGTGTCACTTCATCAGAACCATTATCTTTTTAAGTGATAACTGTATCTCCATCCCCTGCGTTTATTTTAAAACAGCAATTTCCTTTCCCCCATCTTTTATCTGACCTGCCAATTGTGTCAGGGTTGAAACGCCATCTGTGTGTTTGTGAAATGTTTATCCCGTTAAGGCTGTGCCTCAAGTTGATAACTTTTGATGTTGCCATAAAAATATAATCTGGAAAAGTGACAAGGACCGAGAAAGCCTGGATAGCAGAAGGAAGGAGGTGCAATGGTGTTTTCCGAGCTGCATCGGGGAATTCCTGCAGGTGACATGAAGGGGTGGTTTTCACTGGTAAGGGTTTATCTCTCTGCTTCCCCATGAACACTGTGGGATCTGATGGGGTAGGGATATCTTTCCATCTCTCACCATGATGTTAAACTGCACCCACAGCTACCGGATGTATGGGGGACTCACAACACCCTGTGACAAATCTGATACCTTTCAAACTGACATCATTAAAAGGGATATAACACTAGTAGTGTATCAGCTTATCTTCTAGATAATCTTTACATTCTGTAACTAAGGAAGACACAAGAAGAACCTGGGGCTTTTATCAAAGAAAATGTCCTAATTGCCAAATGAATGAGAAACTTTGTATGTTGCAGTTGTGTAGATGGGTAAAAATCCTAATATCAAATGCTTTAAAAGACTGAAAAATATTTGATACAGGAGTTTGATTTGGATGAGATCTCTGTGATTAGTTTGAACACATCCTGCATAAGAATCTAGAGCGCAGGTGGCATAGTTACAGAAATCTTCGTCACCATTAGCATTACATTCTTCTGTGAGCACAGGACACTGTAGCATCACAGCAGCTTGAAAATAAAGTTCCTTTGAGGATTAGCTAAATTATGTAACTTGTAAATTGATTGTAGAGACTCTGCTTTATTAAATGTAGACAAAAGATCAAGTTATTATGCATTTGTGTTCTATACACATGTTCTAGAATAGCCAATACACAACTACAGAGCACCATCCTCATTATTCATTTTCCTTGGTACTAGGAATATTGGATGTCTGAAGGCTAATTTCACCAGAATTAATGCACAGGTTTAATCATATTAGTTATTTCTAACCTTCAACTCACTTTGCTTAATATAATGTTATTTATAGGCTGTTGAACATTAAGGTGGGGTGCAGTAATGAAGAAAATCTACCCCAAGTTCTGGTAGTTGATTTCTTGGCTTAAAGATTTGGTTCAGTGTTTATCCATGCTAATATGCCTTAGTATTGAGGCACACTAGCACTCTTACCAGTTGGTTTCCTGTGGTGAATATAGTGATTGATTTTTTTCTTGGAACAGTGACTTTAAATAAGGCCATTGTTTGAAAATGGTCCTCTTGTCTAGGGTCAGAAGTTCAAAGAAAAGGCGAAGAGAAAAGAGCTAGAATGATCTGAGGTCTGAAAAATGGGTTTTAACATGAGGGTATAATGAATAACAGTCTATTTAGCCTATTCAAAAGAAGGTTAAAAGATTAAGATCACAATCAAGTAGAACTTAATTGTGGAAGAATTGATGTTCTTCAATGCAGAATATAGAGACTGAAATTTTAGAGACCGAATCCTCATGTACTTGAACACACAAATTTGAAAAGAAGATAACTAGCTGTGAGCACAATTATTAGGGGGTGCGATAGCTCTTCTAATCAAGCCAGAGTGCTTTTTAAAAAGACAGATTATGGCCTCGTGTTACAGCCATGACACAAAAATGATTGGTGAAGGTCTTTGGTCTGTGTTGTGTGGAGTCAGAGTAGATTATCATAATGGCCTTTACTGTCCACAGTAAACTCCATGTGTAAGACTCATCATGGCTAAGGGCACAAGTGGGTGGCACAAGCAAATTACTGCTGCTTTAGAGCCTTTGTGTTGGAGACTTTTCTCTGCTTCTCTCTTACCTCCCATGGGAGCTGTGGGAATGGTGTTCTTGACATTATAGACTTAAGAAGAAGCAAAGCAATCATAAAAATTTCCTTTCATAAATGTCTTGGAACATTTCATAAAAGAAGTTAAAAATATAAAAATTGAAACTGTTTAAATTAGTTAGCACTGCTGAGTGTACAGAAATTAAACTGTCTCTCCTCAGGGAGAACTGTGTTCCTCGATCACAGTTCAGCTACAACTTTCTATAATTTACCAGAGGAGCAATCTTTTATGTCACCTAAGGTAAAGAAGGGATCTTAAAGAACACACCCACTACATTCCTCAGCCTAAAGAAAAAATCATTATGAACCATCTCTGACTAAAATCCTGATCTAAATGCTTTACTGAGGGAGATTCCGGCTTATTGAAATGTTCAAAACATGCTTGTTGGGTTTTTTTCTAACATAGATGGCCTTTGCAGTAAACTTTATTATTTTTCTAAGCCATTAGTAATCTGATAAAAAGAATCATGTTTCCAATACTAATTACACCAAATCCATGTAAAATAGCAATGAAACCAATGTGATGGCACATACACATAATAAAGATGGAAGCAAAGAAGAAATATCATAAAAGAGTTTTCCTTTGATCTTCAGTGGAGATTTGTAATGGTTGATCTCATGCCCATCTACAAAATTTAGATTCCAGTTTCTCTGTTGTCTTTACTTGATAGGAAAATTCTCAGGGTTCACTTTCTGTTGCATATATCATACAAATACACAGAAGAATAAAATAAATTAAAAAAAACCCCAGATTGAGAACTATATCTGGCTTTGGGATGAGCTTGCCCCGGATTTTTGAAGCTTTCCAAAGAAGTGAAATGGTTGGAATTTCTAAGTAAAAGGACATTGCCATACTGAACTGTGTATGTAAAAGACTATGTGTGCCCATTGCTTAGGAAAAGGTTTTGATGTTGAATTAATTGTTTTTGAAAACAGAGATTTTTTTCTCTTTCATGTCTTCCTTTGTGACATTTTATGTCAAACATTAAGTGCAGGAGGCTGTTAAGAGCTAGTTTCACTTAAACCTTCACAGTCATTCACCCAGATGACTCTTGAAGGAAAAAAGATAAACAAGCAGTGGCTTCTGTACAATAAAATGACACTAAACACATCCTATTAGGGAGAAATATGAGCATGTATGAAGAGAAGAAATCCAAACTTGTATGTATTGTGAAAAGAGAAAGGGACAGTGCATAAAGGGCATATTTTCTCCACAAGAAGAGGTTTCAAAAAGAATTTCCAGGGGCTGCTGCTGGGCTTGAGCTGCAGGGGTGAAAGCGAGCAATGGCTTCATCACAAGGTGCCTGGTGAATATTCTTTCATATGTTCTCTCATTGCCCTTTTACCTGCTCTGTAATTTTCTCATCTACTAGGAAATACCTGCTTTCTGGTTCAGGTGCTACCCTGATTATATAGAGGAACAACTTTCTTTCTACAGACTTTTCTCATGGCTACAGCTGAGGTTTAGACCCCTATTAAGAGACATAAGCCCATTAAACCAGAATTAATCCATACTACTGTAACACTGAGAAATTTGTTCTAACACCCAAGGCTTGGAAAACCATTCAAATTATCTTAATCACATTTGAGGTTGGAATTGGGAGACTTTACATGACAGAGCTGAAAACCTGGCCATCTCCTTCAAAAAAGAGCCTGAAATCAGATGGCAGATTATAGGCTTTGGTGAATCATAAGGGAAAAGAAATGTGTCTGGTCAGAAAGAGGTTGACCGTCTAACCTACCCAGGATGATTAATGAGGTCCCCAAAGTATTTAAAGGCACAAGGTAAAGGTCTGTGTGATGCTTTTGATATTTCTGAAAGACCAAAATTTTAGGAATATCAGAGTGTAATTTGAAAGCAAACTTGCCCTTCTATCTGTTAGGTTTCCATTACAATCTCATTGCTTTCATCCTGTGGCTCTAGCAATGTGTAGCAGTGAGATGATTTTTCAGATAACATCTGAAATCTTCAGATAATTTGAAATCATCTGGGGAGAGTCAGAAAGATATCAAGCAATTTGCCACCTGCATTTCTAGTAACAAAGTTACCTCTACAACCTTAGCGCTGGGTGAGATGACACAGTTGGATCATTTGACTTCAGGAGCAAGAAGTTACTTTGGGCACCTCAGTTTGAACAACACTTCACTGTATGATCAAGCATCAAAAGGCCCTGAAAGCACTCCTGGGAAGGATAATGCTGCTTATGTTTATGTCCTAATAGAATCAAGTGAACCTTTCAGTCCTCACTGAAGAATGCTGGCCTTGCTTTCAAAGAATTTAGCGACATAATTTTCTGATTAGTTTGACCAACTTGGTAACACGCTTAACCAAACTCTAGGAGATCATGCTTTTGTATTGATTGTGACTTTCTTTTTGTGAAGTCAGTTTTACTTTAGTGGTACAAAACCAGCATGATGGAAGTAGTTAATTGAATCTTTAAGTTGCAGTAGAGCATTCAGAGAAAGCTTTTAGTCCTTCAGTAACCAAATTTAATTTAGGGTTTCTGGTATGGGATCAGGTTTTGTGATTCCTGCTCTGCATTCTGTATTGTGCTAGCTGCTGCCTCATATTCTGTGTGGAAGCTGAGAGTTTAAAGGTTTGGTTTATTTTACTCACGGGCTTTGTAATTTGGAGGGAGTGAGTGGAGGGAAGCAAGGTAGCCAAGGGAAAAACAAGACTAACAGGGGGAACACTCCCACCCACCCACTGCACTGAACAACAGAAAGAGGATGATACTTGTGTGGTGACTGTGCAAAACCTGATCCTTTTCCTCTTAAGATTGGTGAAAATTTGAATTAAGTCTGCTGAAGGTAGAAATGGAGATATTTCTTTGTCAGACTGAACTGAAAGTCTTATGTTACAAAGGGACCTGAGATTGTTTAGAGAGAAAGAGAACCTGAGAAGCAATAAAATATCAGGTGATCTACAAATCCAGAAACTGGAAGGGGCAGAGCTAACTACTTTTAAGCTGGTTTAGTTGCTTTAGATACGTAGTTTTCCTTGTCATTTAATAAATCTGAAGGTTATGGTTAGGCATTTCCAGACTTTCTTCATTGAAATCTTTCCATTATTACATATCCCTGGCTTCATTCCAACCTATTGTACCTTTTTTTTTTTTTTTAAATTGCAGACCTCTTCAGGAATGGGTTACCTGCACCAAGTTTACAAAAAAAATCTATGAACATGTTTATTGTCACTTTGTTAAAGATGAGATTTTCATAACAAGGCTGAATTTTCATTCAGTAGTCTCCTGGGGAAAGCCATTATTACAATATTGATACAATTGCTACAATACCCCCAAAACAAACGGTATCAAATCTTTGTTTATAAATTTGGCATTGATTTATCATCCTGACATGTGGCTAAGAATGATAAACATCCTATTTTTGTTAATGAATGGTTCTGAAGTCAAGAAACAAACCAGGATCACTCAAATATTTCTTTTATTACAAATATAAAAGATATTTATGCTCCAAATACATGCATTTTGGCTCAGTTTTACTATTTAATTATTAATATAATACTGCACCACTATGATTAGACAAAATTTATATTTTAATTTTTATCATTAACTAACAAAAGGTTCTTGATTTGCTTTTATCACCTCTGTATAATTTTATTCTCTGCTGTTAGAGCTGAGCATTTCTTGTTATATTTTTCTAGTTTTCATTCATCGAGGGCATTTAGCATTTCACTGGAACTGACACAAGGGAAAATAAACTTCCACCTCAATATCAGAGTATTTAGTATAAAATGTTTTAAGGATCATTTTTCTTAGAATTGGAGACAAGCTTCCCATTATATTTTGCCTGTCTTTTTCAAATTGCATCATTTGACTCTTGCAAAGTAGAACCCAGCAGGCATGGATGATAACAGAGACAACTAGTTTTCAATTTATGGCCTATAACATTTTGAAAGAGGGACTGAGAAAAGCAGGTTTGATTTCAATTTACCATCCATGTGCATGCACCACAGTTACAAATTTTAGTAGGCATTTAGGAACTCCAAGAGGACAAACTAACCACAAGGTGCCAAAAAGTCTGGCTGAAAGCCCTTAAAAGCTCACGTGAGGTGACTTTAAATCAATTGAGTTTTGCCATTCCATTTCACAGTACCAAGGTTTTGGCTTAGAACTATTAGTTTATTCTTAAAAAAAAAAAAAACCCAAACCAACATATGAAAGGAGATAACAGCAGTTAGAAATTCTGTCTTTTGCAGTATGCCTGCTGCTTAGTAAACTAAGGTCAAGTTGATAACTTCAAACTATTTCTGAGAATGACAAGGATGAATCTTTAGTGATGTTCAGTTCACCACTTTGGCAACAGAGCTTTGTATTCTTTGTTTAAAATGTCAAGTATATCCTCTACCTGATGAGAAACCAAAGTGCCTGCAACTCAAGCACCAGTTTTTCAGCCTGATTTGACAAGATGGCAATTGATCATGTGGTAAGTGCCAAATGCCCTCTGTTTTTTGTATGAGAAGTTTAGAAAACCGTAAAGTCAAGCCTTGTGGAAGGATTGTTATGGAGATGACTGTATGCTTTTTATCTTCCTCCCACTGGGATGAAAACATCAGGTAGTGTTAAGTGGAAATCCAGAAGATATCTAAGCTCAAAGGCACAGAGATTTATAGGAAACTCGAGGGGTAAAATTGTCAGAATATTATTTCCCAGCAGATGTAACAATCCCCTGGCTTCATGCAATTTCAGATAGATTTCTCAAAAAAAAAAAAAAAAAGAATATTAGAAAAGCTGGAGACTGAGATACCCCATTCTGAAAACAACTTCCTCCCCTTCCCACCAAAGCGTGTTCAAGGCCAGGTAGAATGGGACCTTAAGCAACCTCATCTGGTGGTTGATGTACCTGCCCATAACAGGGTTGTTGGAAACCACACGGTCTTTAAGGTCCCTTCCAACACAAACCATTACAGGATTCTACCATTTCAAATTCTGTGGAGAAAACTGAAAGCAAAACACCTCACCTGTCTGCCTCTGATGCCACTCTTCTACCATACTCTCAAAAACTAACCAAGAAGATCTGAAAGCCAGCACAATGGCAAAACAAGGGATAAATAATTTTCTCTGACATTGAGGCTGGAGGTGGTCAAATCCACTCACCTCAATTTTGTTTCAGCTTCACACAGCAGTGAATCTGCTGTTTAACAGGTTAGATGTGAGCACATGGGTCTGTTTCCTACTTCAGGTATGGTTACCAAGGTCTCACCCTTGCCAGATTTAACTCCTTTATCCTGACAGTGTTCTGTATTCCAGCAAGCCCCTCACTGCTGTGACAAACCAGATTATACCTCAGGGTCAGCTCCAAGCCTCTGAGTAAGCAAAATTAAAAAAAAAAATCAATGATCCTGTGTCTGTCTGCTAAACCTTAGTGTAACAAGAGATTATTCTTTACCCACTTAGCACAAGAAAAAAATACCCACAGTATGAGGGAATTTTACTGGTTCAGGTCATATTTAATCTAAAGTTAGAGCAGAATCCTAGAAAGCCAATTGATTGCTTCAAAGCAGTAAGAGCTACTTTATTCAAGCAATCAGCCCTGCAAAAATGTGTTCAATTTTTGAAGAGCTTGCAATTTAGCACTACTAAGGGCAGAGAAACAAACATCTCTGATTTCTGTGAGAGGTTCCAGGACGTTTCACAGACAGACCATTCATTAAGGCTTCACAAACGCTGGCAAATGAAATATTGTTCCACGTGCTGTAGTGAGATGTCTTGAGAAGAGAGGCTAAAAATGGGAATTGCGGCTCCCAAAATTATGAGCAGAAGGAGGATTACTGTCACTCTGTGGGGTAGCCAAGTGGTGGTCAAGGTGTGGATCTCCAG
Source organism: Pardalotus punctatus (assembly GCA_013400915.1). Taxonomy (NCBI): domain Eukaryota; kingdom Metazoa; phylum Chordata; class Aves; order Passeriformes; family Pardalotidae; genus Pardalotus; species Pardalotus punctatus. The sequence continues at coordinate 1,181,341 of VZTX01011308.1, forward strand.
AGGGCTAGTGAAGAGGCTGGAGCACGTGTGATGGGTAGGGAGGAGAGGGACTCTGACCTTTCCTTGGGGAGGAGGGTGTTAAATTTTCTGATATAACACCCTCGGAGGTAGGGGGCCCTCTCTGATTTATAAGGTGTGAGGAGATTGGCTGATAAATGATCCAAAAGAGGATAATTGAAGAGGAATGCAGCCAAATGCGAGCACAGCCAGCACTGATGGAAGTGACAGACACATGTCAAAGGTCTGGTCCCCCACCCGCTGTGCCATGCACAGAATAACTCCTGTAATGAGCAAAAAGAGAGGGCAGTCCATGTGCACCTGCTTGCATTTGAGCCTTCGCTTCTCTTGCACATATTTTAGAGTCCAGCCACTTCCCTAGAAAGCTTTAAAAAGCAGGAGGTAATTTCCACTCATCCAAACAGATAATTACATGTCATGATTTTCAAGTCAACAGCACAACTGTTATTTTTTGCAAGGGAGACTAGGATATGACTCATTATGTTTGAACTTGTAGAGCCTGCAACACTATGAAAGCCACTGTACAAAACTGAAGAGATAACTACATCTTTTGTCCAGTAAATTGCACATAAAAATACTTTCTGAAGTAAGATTTTGTGAGAAACATTATTGTCATTCAATTAGACTTTGAAGAAAAACAAAATAATTCATCACAGGTGTTGATGACCCATAAAATTCAAGTTTAGTTTCAATCTATGCAGTATGGAAATCAAGATAGTACTATTTCTTTTCAAATAGGCCTGAACTGAGTATCTGGACAGCCAATTTATTTTTATGGTGTTCTGTGTGATAAAGCAGGAAATCTTCAGGATTTCTTTTAGCCATAATATGTTAAGCCATGTATTTTAAATGTGGCTTTTTTTCTTTTGCATATTATTCACTGTAGAAAAGATAGTTCTCTAATCTAAACTAGTCTAAAATTATATGTGTAATAGGCACTGTTGCACTTATGTCTAAGAGTTCAACATAATGAAATTTTTCAGAAATCTATGCTAACTTATTAATAATAACATATTTAAAGCAAACTTTGGTGCAGCAAGAATGGTTTGGCTTTTTTTAAGATAACACTTTTTCCTGAAAGTCAGACGCTTCTGTGAAATAATTTTAGAAATGCTGCTAAACCTATTTTGCACAGTTTGTTATGCACTGTTATTCTTTCATGGTAACCTCCAAGTACAAGACTGGATGTCATCTGATGTGCTTCAGTTCCAAGGCCAGGTGAACAAAAGGCAGCTCTTGGTTCAACTCCCTTCTCTGCCTCTTTTAGAGAAAAAATTGCTAAATGTTTCCCAGGTAAATGCCCTAATCTCTGGGTTGTGGTTTCACTCCCATGCTGCTTTTCCCCAGCCAATTTAATTGTTGGTTATTGACATGATGTCATTATTTTATGCAATCCAGGGCATGAGGGAATGCTGCCCCAGATGAAGCGGTAGCCTTCTGACTGAAGTATTCCCCGTGGGGGTGTGGGTTCACTTCCCCCAAGCAGGGGAGGAAATTGAGCAAAGGCTTCATTTCAGCCAAAATTATTCAGAGAATTCCACCCACATTTGCAAATACAGGATTCAACAAAATCATTTCACTCCTTTCTGCTCCATTACCACAAGGTGCTGTGAGAACATCTTTTCAAATGCTTCGTCGTCCCACACTGCATGCAAGGTGTTGAAAAATGCCACTCCAGATGAGTGTCATGCAGGCAGAGCACCTTATTTTCCAGGCTGATGCTGCCTCTGGTGACAAGATATCGCTCAAATAGTGTGATGGATGGATGCAGCCCAGAGATCTACTGAAATAATTAGTTTTTAATCAGTGATATAACTACCTTAAGTGTTGAGAGGCCATCTCTGAGTGAATAACAAATTGATTAAATTTGCTTGGGCATTAAGCAATGATGGATCATATTCCATTTCTCTCTTTTTAAGAAACATAAACATAACAGAAATATGTAATTAAACTCTGTCACTACTTTGACAGATTTGTCAGTCTTAATGTTAGTGTATTAAATAATTAGTTACATCTTCATATATTATTGTAAACTCTTAAATCCCCAAATTACTGTATTAATTTGTTTGCACAGCAGTGTTTCATTGTTGAGGCAAGCAGTACTGCTAGGAAGTTTCTGGAGCCACAACTGATATTTTAATGTGAATAAGATGTTAGAAAGGTGACTTTATAATGGAAAACATTTACCTGATAGATTCAGCATCACATCCATGTACTCATTCTGTTTTTCACAGAAAACTCTCAGGAAACTTGTCAGTGTTAATATAAAATATTCCTCCAACTGGTATAATAAAGCTTCTAATTATACCATGCTAAACTTCTGCAATTACTTCTTGCTGGTATAAGAGGTAGTCTATATAAAATACAGTAATGAAAAATTGCTTTCACAAAAACACTGTGGTTGCAAGCTCTGCTCAGGGGATCCATGTTGTAGTGGTTAATAGGTGGGCACGCTGTTACACAGCAGTGCATGTGGAATATCTCCCCCCACAGCAGTGCAGGTGTTTATCTGAAAAACTGTTTATACCTTAAAATGGATGAGGTTGCTCAGGTGAATAACAGCGCTTCTCAACAGCACCACCAGAATTTGCAGATCCCTCTCAGCTGAGTGCTTCTTTAATCTTCCTTTCCTCAGATAATATAAGGTAAAGAATTGCGATCAACAGGAGTCAATAAACCAACAACAAAGATTAAAATTATTGCCATTTATGCCTTTCTGTATTCAGCAAATACAGCACACTGGACAACCAGTCTTCTTTTCTCCCTCAGTATCTCTGTCAGCAGAGGAAGCTACCAAAAATCACTCCTGAGATCTATTCAGGATCCATTCCTCGAGTCCAGCTTGACCAAATATCTCCACAGATGACCTCTAGTTGATAATCACTCTGTTTGAGCTGGTCTGCCTGGGTTGCAGTGAGTAGCACCACTCACCCTGACTTTTACCTATGGTCTCTCCCTCACTTAAAGGCAAGGGATGGCTTTCAAAAACATTTAATAGTATATAGCAAGTAATCCTGTCTGTCAAAATTGTTGCAGTGGTTCCCATTGTTATAATTGTTTCTGTTCTGTGCCTATGTCATATATTGGATGGGGTCATAGTTCAGAGCAGCATGAGCAGCTTTTTATGCTTGCTGTTTTATTATAATTTTCCAGGCTTTCTTTTAAAGGAGAAAATGTAAGATAATTCCTTTTTCAGTCTTTTTTTTGTGTTTTTTTTTAACCTCAGAAAAATGTCAGCAGAGACAGCTGTCATTTCATCCAGTGAACAAACTGCATTAGCTAGGAGGCTGTCAAAGGGAGGACAGAACTGACCCCAGGGTAAAAGAACTGGCTCCAGGGTAAAAGAGATGTTTACTCATTGCCCCTTTTCAGGTCTATGCAAAATTTTGGGAAGACAATAGATTGCTGTGCCTGGGTACTTTGAGGGGTATTTCTCATCCACAAAAGGGTCTCAGAGAGGTGTGAAATATTAAAGTACACGTGGCAAACAACATTCAATATTGCAGCAAAAACTGAACACCTGTGAATTTAACATATTCTAGAAAATGTTAAAGACTCATTAACACAGGAGGTGTGAGTATTGTTTAAATAGAAAAGTTCTGGTGAACACAATACAGGTTGGTAACATCTTTACAAAAACTGTGCAAGAATTAGAGGTATCCCTTCCAGACTATTAAATGTCAATCCTCAGAGTGAATCTCTTGTTCTGGATATTGCCATATTCAAAACCACAAACTGAGTCACCACACAGAATGTGAAGAAGTTCTAAATTTTCTATATGCTCAGTAATCCCTGCCTCTGCGATATAAAGGAAAAGCTGAAATAAAACAAAGCTGTGTCTTACTCCAGATCCAATCAAGTTCATTTAAAATAAAGCTTAGTGACACTTTTCCTCAATTACAGCTAGCCAGGACCTTAAAATTGCCTACATTTAAAAACTGTATATTAAATATTGAAAAGTTGCACATTATTCTGCTTTCTCTTAACCTCTAATGGGCACTGATGCAATAAAAATAAAAACTCTCCCTGTTCTTGTTCTATTTATTCCTTTCAAAAGTATTCTTTAATGAGTACATTATTTTACAACATATTTAGATGTATTTATGCACTGCTCTCATAGCAAGATGTGGAGTTGATGTAAATACAAGATCCAAAAGACTTACTTTACTGTCTAGCATTTCAGTTACTCATGAACATCTTCAGATTATTTGAATGAAAAATATATGTATCTAAGTGATATTTGTTCCATGGTGAAGTCCTACAGCTTCTTTGCTGTAGGAGTAATAAATTAAATATAAAAAAAAGAAAACTGATGAAGAGCCTGTTGCATTTCATGTTTATGCATGTTAACAAACATAGTGTAGGAGACGAGAAACAGACTGCAAAAAACCTGGTTGTCTCACTAAACTGAAAAAAAACCCAAAAAAGCAAGTACACTTTTGCAGAAACTCAGTCAGTTTGTAGGAAACAAATGGGATCTGCTTAAGACACTGCTTATGTGGACTTATTCCATGGTCATTGCAGGGGGTTGGACCAGATGACCTTTAAAAGGTCCCTTCCAACTCAAACTATTCTATGATCATTACACAGAAGTGGGACCTGTCAGTTTGGCACTTCTTCCTTTCCCCTAGTAAGAAAAGATAATACATCTAGTTCAGATGAAGTCCAAATCCACATAACCAATATGTGACATGTCTGACCAAACAGGAGCTCTGTGAAGATGTGAGACCACTGCTCTCCACAAAGGTCGTGTGACATCGTTATGTCCCAGTGCTCCTTCAGGCTCTCAAAGGCATTGCCGAGTCCCAGTACCTTCACAGGAGCATTCCTGCTCCTGTAATGCAGCATTTGATGCTCCAATTACCTGTGCTGTGAGGCTCCCACTCTGTGAGTGGGTGGACTTCAACACTGAGGAGAGAAAGTCATGCATGTTAAGAAAGTTTCAGCACTCCCAGTGAGCCCTTCCTGTGAGAGAGCACGTACTATTTAAATATCAGACAGTAATAGTAGGGAGATGTTCCATGTGCAAAATGCCACGAGAAGTCAAGATCTATTTTGGAGTAAAGAAATTAGGGGTTGTCTTCACCAGGTAGACAAAGACAAATCCTAACAGCTCCACTAAACCCAAAATATGCATTAAGAAATTAATACCATATTGTCTTGGAAAGCAGCTCGACACTGAAGATTTTGAAAAGGCTTTGCCACTCACATGATGCTGAACAGCTCAAGTTTGGAGGAGACAAGTTAATGCAAAACTAAATAAGGAAATAGAGCAAATCTTGCTCTCAGTTCAATAAAACTTAAGTGACAGCATATTTTCCAAGTTTTTTGCATTAAACATTCAAAACAGAATTTACTGCTAATATTAAAGCTACCTGAATGAAAATGAGGAACAATATAACTTTGTGCCATTTTTCTATGCTTTCATTTTGTGTGGGAAAAATCCCCCACTTTGAATACAATTTCACAGTTAATCTATTCTGTAAACACATCTGGTCAGAAATAGATTAAATACATTGCTCAAACATTTTCAGACTAATTCTCCTTTCAGGTTATGGCTTAGCAATCTCTTGTCCGACCTCCAGCAGCCCAAGGCTGACGTGCACTATCCCTATGGTTTTCCAAGTGAGTCTATAGGTACAGTGAGTTCATAAAAAGGTGGTTCAAGCTGCCCTCTGAGAACAGCAGATTACTGTATAATAATTCTCTCCAACTGTACAGAACTAAAAAATATCCATTAACTTCTGGCTTTCTCATTCTTGCCAGGTTATTTCTGAAGTTCGTGTGTTTCTCAAAGACCCAAATAAAGGACAACTGGTATTTTTAGGCTGAATATCAAACCCCAAACCCATTAGTTGTATAAACAGACTAGTTTAGCTTTATTTAATGAAGCAGAATAATAAAAAATTTAATATAGATCCTGTCATAAAAAAGGACCTTTTAGATTGTAATGCTGCTTTGTGAACAGACTATGAGGGATTGAACAAGACAATACAATTATTTACAGTCAACTTTTTACTTATAACTTCAATATTAAAACATGGATATGGATAATTCATCTGCATTTAAAATCATTTCCTCTGGGGTTCTGATGACTCTAAATGCATATTTAAACCCATCACAATATGTCGGATTTAGATGATTTATGAGAATCATTACGTTACAGACTGGTGTAGGATACAACGTGCCTTGTCATTCCTTTAACGCTCTCTTTGTGCTCACCAGCTCCCAGGACTCACGAAATCCTCATGCATCTGTTAATCCTCACTGATCCATACTTTCCTGCAAGTGGATATCTGTACTGCTAGGAGCTCTGGTGAGTACTATAGCCCACCCTGCCTGCTCCACACATGCAGAATTAATCTGGATTTTTCAAAAGCACACAGTGACTTCAACACAGGAAAGCCAATTCACATATATCCCACTTCAGAGCCACTTTTACCACACCAAATCAACTTGTTAGAGAGGCAATGATGAAAGTAATACCTGATCAATACTCAGTAGAGAAGCCTTGTTATGGCAATTTTTATACACATGGGAAAATTTCCTTTGACAATCTCTTTGTACTGGATGCTGTCATGCTTTTTGGTTCAAAAACTCCTCTTTTTTTAGGGATAACAAAGGAAGAGATCAATCATTTTCAAAGTATCTTAAAGCTATTCACTAGCAGCATGATAGATTTTTCTCCCATGTGCTCAGGATCCAATTACATCTCCACCAGCTGACATGAGCACTTTGGATACACATCCATGACATGCTATGCTGCAATGGTTTTGAGGGCTGAACAATGAAGTGTTCTACAATATATTGGTTAGAACTCTCTGAGATTATTCCAATGGATGTTTACATGCGTATGAGAAGATCATTGGAAAGAATCCAGCTGAAACAAATAAATATGAGGTTCTTTAAGTGTGTAGCTCCAAATTCAGTTTCAAGACTGAGATGTTTCTGAAACATGTGTGCACACCCACTCACCCTTAAAGCGACGTTAATAAGCACCTCTATCCCAGCTGACAGCAGCCAAACAGTCTCAATTGCAAACCACCCCCAATTATATTAACAGAAACATGAGTAATCCATACCAAGGAATGAATATGAGTCAGTAACGATGTGAAATTATACAGTGCCTCCCTAAAATAGTGACCTTTAGTTCAAACTAAGTTCGTTATCTCCATCATAATTTTGTTTTAAATCTGCAGTGCTGTTACTGTAGTTTAACCTTGTCAGCCAAGACAGTGCTTGACTGACTATCTCAGTGCTAAAAAAGCCAAAGGCAGCAGATCTCTATTTTGGTCCAGAGGACTGAATTTTACTTGGCATTAAAATTTTTCTACTTGGGAATCACAGACTGGGACACAGCAGTGTATAAACATCTGAAAGCAACACCTTCTCTTCTGTGATTCTCACTCACATGAATTAATTTTACTCTCACATTCAAACACCATTAACCATAGCCAAGGCTGAAGAAAAGTGAAGTGCAGATATCTAACAAACAACTCTGTATTTTGAGAATACTCTTGAGTCAATGTCTACAACATGCCATGCTAGAATCATCTCATTTAATCCCTTATGTAGATCTGTCAAATTCGATTTTAAAATATCAAGGATTATTATTTTGCTAAAATGCTGCAAAAATTGAAAGCAACTTTCCTGTTTATTCATGGGAGATTTGTGCTTAGTTCTTCTTGAAATGACATCTGAAAACACATGTGGATTTATTCCATGTTATTGCAATCTACAAGTACCTGATTTCATTGTAGAATTAATTCTTCAAAATACAGTGGGGAATTCTGATGTTCTTTTCACTATTCCAGATCTCGCAGTGAGCTTTTTTTTTTCCTATTTTGCGTTTCAATTGCATACTTATTGATAAAACCTCAATTTTTTTTACCAGAATATTTTGTTGGTGCACATTGACTAGAATTTTACTGAAAATATCAAATAAGGTCTTTCATACTTCATCCATCCTTCCATTAACTGTCATTTCCCTTTTCAGTCTGTTCCTTGCTTAATTCAACGTATACCCCATTCATCAACTGTCCAAAATATCTGGTGAATATTCTGAAATTGTGACTCTAACTTATTTTATATAATCATATCAAAAAGGCCTAAGTAGCAAATTTTTAACATCTGAAAAAGAAAATTAGTTAGGACAAATTGCAAACAACACTGAGACTGGAGAAACACAACAATCAAGATCTTGTCTTCAGCTGTCAAACAAACATTCCATGAATGAACAAATTTTCAATACTGGAAGTGGAGTTGCTCTGAAACACTGAATATTAAAATATCATCATGAAAGCTGTTGAAGACTTCTGTAATCCCTACCAATTCACTGTCATGCTGTGTGCCTACACACAGACACCCCCAGACACAAATAAAACAATGAAAAGCTTTGGGTAATGGAGAAAAATAAACAGCAAACCCTGTGAATGGTGAATATGGGAAATAGTAGGATTTAAGGGATCATCCAGACTGTCTTAATAAAATGTGCTGGTTTACTCACACTGAGCGTAAGCCACGAGTCACTGCTCCCTCACCATCGGGCCTCTGAGACGGCTCTGGTTCAGGGACTGTCCTTGAAGCACACTCTGGATTGTCCTGAACCATTCCTCCTTCAAAGCTGCCAGGCTTCATCCTGCTGTGCTGGACTGCAAGGCCATGAGGAAGCAGAGAAAGCTCCAACTTTGGTGATGCAAAAGTTGCTGCAAAATGACCGAGATTTCAACTGTAATTTGATTTAACTGAGATTTTGTGTGATACTATATATATTTTCAAAAACAGCCTCTCAAAACAGATGTCTTTACTGCATTGTTGCTGAAATAATTCACAGGTCTTACACTGCAGCTTCAGTTCCAGTGTCTGAAGTTCTGCCTCTGGAAAGCTGGCAAAGTAAATACTCCTAAACTCATCTTGGTCTTTTATACTCTGCAGATGGAAAATTAAAATCACTTCTGAAAAAACTGAAAAGGACACTTCATTTTGCCAAGAAATTATTCTATTCTTTACAGATATTGTACACTTATATCTTTTATATTACCATTCCTCTCAATAAAATAATCATTGCAGCATAATAGCAATGCTTAGCATATGACTGGATGAAACAGTCTTTTTAAGAGGATTTTTAGCAGCTGACTCAATCAACATATTAATAAAACTAAAATGGCAGTCATTTCATCCAAGGCCAACATGTAATTATGTGTTAATTGGAATGAGAGGTTTAATTTTCTTTTTTCATTAAGGGTCCTTAATTCTCAATTAAAATGTAGGTCAACTTGGATGCAACAATGCCTTATCAGTTTGAAAACTTATTAGTTTTAAAGGTATCAATGTGAAATATGAAGCATTTTGGTGCTTATCATTACCTACATCCCCTCCATTTCTTAGTTTTGAGGTATGTTTTTTCCTAATATTAAATTAATTCAGGTAAGAGTCTGCAGGTGGCTTGGTTATGACTGGCACTGAATTTTGGGCAAAGATATCACAAACTGAGAGCAAAGGGGTGAAAATTTCTGCTTGTAGCCTAGAGGTTGAATTAAGTTTTTACATATTATTTGGCAGAAGACATCCTGGAAGCAGACAGAAAAAGGACAAGCTCTCCCTTGAAAAGTTATAGTTTGTGGCTTAGATCCCACAAAGTTTAATTGCAATTGACTGAGTGCTTTTCATTGGAGTTACTTTAACTCTGTGAAGGACAAGGACTACATGGCTTTTTCAGATCTACAAGCCCTCATGAACATCTTGCTCCGTGCAGGTAAATACCTAAATTCTTTTTCTTGCAGTGTATTCATGCAACTGAAGAGTCAAACAACATAGAGGTCAGTCTTTTTGACCATATTACAGTAAGTTTTGCTTTCTGAATTCAGTGCCTATCAGAAATCTTTTATTGACAAAAGAATATTTTTCCTGTTTTGACTCCTTTCTTCAGGAGAATGTCATACTTTCCCAAATTATAAGCAGAAGATGGCTTTCTGATTATTCTGTATTTCTCAGAAGAGGGAGATTTTGCCTACTTTTGATCTCCCTCCTCCTGTCAGAGCACAGAGAAATTCAGGCTTGCTCACAGTGTTGGAGGTTCTCCCAGGCTTGATTCTGGTCCTCACTCTGGTCCCCAGGAGTGAAAGAGGAAGGTAAAACAGCGTCACCTCCTCATTGTGCTGACATGAGACAACAAACACTGCTTGAAATGAGAGTGGGAAATGTTACAACACACTCTTCTCCCAAATTATACACCACTCTGATTATGTCAACCGCATTTTTAATGGTAGGGGGACAGAAATATCAGGGTAACTTACAGCCTCCTTGAAAATCAAGGACCAGATAGGAGGCAGAGCCATCAGAAAGAGTCAGAGTTCTGGAAGAGAAACTGCATGGATATTTCTACCATTTGTAATGGGGTACTAGAAAAAAAAGGAAAGAAGGAAGATTAAATTAATCTTTTTCTTTTATGAGATTTAGATCATTCTTCCTTCTTTTCTCTTTTGGAACATCTTCCTTCTCAAGTCTTCTACATATCATGAATCAAGATCTCCATCAGAGAGACCAGGAAAAATAATTTCTGGCAAAACAGCTGTCAAGCCACGCAGGGTTTTAGCAAGCAAAGGGATAGAGTCTTGCAATAGGAACTATATGAGCACAGCAGAGTTCAAAATGTCCTGACAACTGTGTTTCTCTCACTTTTGAAAAGGCCTATAAAAACTGTGATGGTTTTGCTAACAAAGGTCAATGCAATGGCCTGTGAATACTCATGTGGATCTTGCTCAGAAAAAGCACAGTGGGGTTGATGCAAACCTGACCTGACCTGAACTCGGGAGCTGTCACTGCTAAAGCAGGCCAGAACACATAAAACTTTTAATTGACTCCCAATAGCTTATGGAAAATGCCGTGTCTGACCTGACAATACTGTGCTTCAGAAAGCAATACTGTATATTCTGCTGCAGCTCTTGGGACTGTCTCAAATGAATATGAAAATTCATCCTGTAATACAGACCTTCTCTTCAGAAAACTGTTCTTGTAAAATAAATCTTTGTCAAAATGGTGCCTTTAGTGGATGTACTGAGAAGAAAGCACTATTGAAATTCAGAAGTTTTAAGAAAAAATGAGCCAAACCTGGACAAATGCAGGAGTGTGCCAATAAGAAAGTGAAAGAAACTTCAAGAACATATTCTCAGCTACGTTTGTCAGGGTAATTGTATTGATTTACTGGCTTCTCATTCTGTGTGAGGACCTGTATGAACACAAAGGAGGAAGACCTTTCTACCCAGAGCAGACAGTAATTTCATAAGGCAAAACCCAGTGAAGATGAGGATTAAGAGAGGAACTTTAATGGTTCTCTTTTATGGCTACAGAGTTTACAAGCACAGGGTATCAAAGGACCTGCAGCAAAGCCAGAAGTTGAATCCTGATCACAAAGATTCTTCCAGCAAGCAAGGATAATATGAACCAGGGTGAAAAACTATCTTTTTAAGCTGTAATAAAAAAATAGAAGTACTCAAAGCCCAAAAGCATCCCATTGACCTGTTATGAAAACGAAAGTACAGAGGGAATACCTGCAAAGGTATTACAAATCAACAAAAATGTGTGCAAAAATAACAAAGTGCCACACTTTAGCAGAGTAAACACAAGGCGATGAAGTTAAATGGAAAAATGGGACAGGGGATGATGAGAAAATAGTACAGGTGTCAGTGGCCTAGCTAGCGACTTCTACAAATATCTGTGTCAAGTAAAGGAACTTAGAAATACAGGACACACCGACAGTAGCTGTTACAAAGAACAGGCAACAATGTATGCTTTTCCAATTCTTAATATCATGGTCTATAGCTGGGTAGGTAAGCAGAGAGAGCAAAGACTCAAGTGTGAGATGTAGCTGAAGATGCTGCTCAGTTAAAGAATCTGAGAATAAATACCTTTGCTTTCAAGACCTCTGTGAAAAGCAGAGAGAAGGTCATTAATTAACCCACTCCAGCTGAGGGATCTAATGCAGTCACCAGCTCTCAACTGTTTGAACTTATTTACGTGGAAATGCTCCATGCTTGCATTCAAGGAGCAACTCCATGCTTGGTTTTCATCAGCCCTTCAACAGCCTCATCACAGACTTTAACAAAATAAGGATCCTAGCTTGGGTACTTTATTACAAATGTAGCCGCAGTCCTTCATTATGTGATGACTACTGATTAATTTATACAGCAGGTTTTGTAGAGCTCGTATTCAACCAGTGTTTAGTACAGTATTTTAAGATGATTTCAGGTCTACTTAGAACTCACTGCAGCTTTGACTGCAATTTAGAGATATTTTAAGCCAGAAATAATGTTTCCAAAGTAATATCAAGCCCACTGCGCTTTCAAAAGCATGAAGGAGCACAAAGATGCAGTTTGAGACCTGGTGGGAATTTTTGGTGCTAATGCAGCTGAAGAGCCCAGTAATTTCTCCTGCATTAAAGGCTGCAAAGTTATGACCAGCTACCGAGATTTATGTATTCAACAAGATAAGCAATTTTGAGTTCCACGTGTCAGATGTGCTGTAGTCCTTCCCAAGATCTGTGGGATGCACCACAGAGCTTCACTTCCCTAGCGTATGGAGGTGGATTTCATTAGGCAGAGATGTGGAAGCCTATCACCCCACCTGTACTCAGGAAGGTCAGCTGAAAGCTGTTAAAATCCAGTTTCCTTGTCAGTTACTGCATGTTTCTCTGTTTAACTCATGGGTGTAACAATTTCATGTTCCCAGCCCTTGGAGAGACTTCCTGTTACAGGGTAAGGATAGGAAATATTTTGTCAAGAAAAATCAAGTGACAGTGCACTTTCCCTAGAAGGTTTGCTTAGGGAAAGCACATAGCATACAAAGAAACCTTTTTATTGCTATTTTTCTTTTACTGGTGGTTTGTTTACTACTAAAATGTACACCTTCTATAACGAGTGTTGCGCTCACCAGTTTTCTTTGCTTTAACGAAGGTTCTGTAAGAAATAGAGATTCAAAAGGCCTCATCTTTATACCTCATGTTCTGTACTGTCTTTAGAAACCATGGACACAAAAATCAGGACCACCAAAGGTCACTCTTAGTCATGCAAATAACCTCTGTTCACACAGAGCTGTGGCTGTGTGTGTGCAGCTGGCTTTCCTCAAGGAGTCAAGGCAGTATGACCAATGAAGCACTGCCCTCCAAGTGCCTTCAGCACAGAATTTCTAACATACAGGAACTTCTTTAATGTCAGCCTTTAGCACTGGAGAAATTTATTAACCTTTTCCTCCCAAATAAAGTCAGTATTTGAGGGTTGATTGCTGTCAAAGAGGCATATTTCCAGGTGAAGAACAATTTATACCGGTGCAAGGAGATAAATTAACACCTCCTAGAAAACACAAAATGTCTCTAAGCAGCTTTCACATTATATTCTCTTGTATTTGACCAAACAATTTAATAAACATACACTTGCATTTCCCTTTACAGGATTTTCTCTAGTAAGAACATCTTAATGATTTCAGTTTTCTGAGGCAATCCACAGACTTCAGCACAAGATTTATATCCTGTTTCAAAAAGGAATACAAATCTCTGCTGAAACTATACCAGGTTGTTCAGCAAACTCACAAAATTATAATACAATTAAGAGAATTATATCTAATGTCAATTGGGTTTTTTCAGAAACTTAGGAGCTTAACACTTTTCAGTCTTGTTTTTAATTGAAGATTACATTCTGAAAAACAATTCAGCAGTACAGGGCAATTAGTTAATCAAATAACAATTTTTATATCCTTTTATAAGTAGGACATAAAGGAAAAAATTCTTCTAAGTCTTGTCTTTTTAATCCTTTTCCCAAGCTTTGGTTTTATCTATAATCTCCTTGCTTGGAATTTTGAATGACAGCCTATCTGTAACCATTTTTTCCCCAGCTGCATTTAAACTGGTTTTAAAGCCTTTCCAGAATGGTTTTGCCCAAATTAAACCTGAATGGTCATTCTCCCCACACTCCTGTTGCTTTCCTTTTCACCTTGCAGAAACCTCAAAACCATCAGAACCCTTTACCAATTATGCACCTTGCAGGATGAAATCATTGTAGTATTGTGTTAGGCCACTGCATATTTACTTGTCTCCTAAATATGCTTCCTTCTAAATTCTCCTCTAGTGACATTTACAGCATTTCGCCTCATTGCTGAGGGGTCAGAATGTCATATACAGCCTGATCAAAGGAACTTAGTCCTGTTCCTGTACCCCACGTATTTTTTCTCAGTGCTTCTATTTCCCCAGTGCTCAGGTTACTTGACACAGACAAGATCCTCCCAGCCAAGAAGTGTGGACAACTATTTTCAGTCTGTTCACACTAATTCCTTCGCTGGTCAGGTTCCTCACAGGACACAAGCACTTTTTTCCCTATCACAGGGCAAATCAGGGATATACCGGTCTCTAGTCAGTGGTGACATTAAAGGTTGAAACCATCAAAAGTGTTTTTTTCTAATCAGTTTGTCTTTTACCTCAAAACACCTACTTCTGATTGGCATGTCAAAAGCCAGACCCCTGCATGCCTTCTCCAGTAGGAATTCTTTCTGTCAAGTCCTTGAAGGTATGCAACATTCAGAGGTTGATTGTAGAGAAAATTATGGGAGCTCAGTACTTTTCAGCATTTGACCTTTCTATTGGGGTGGTCAGAGGACTTTTTACTATCAGCAGAAAAAGTGAATGCCAGAAAGCTGTTATTCCTTTTCTATTCCTAGAGTTGCTTTGTTTAGAGCTGTCTTCAAAAGTTAAGTGTCTAGAAGTTTGTGGGTAAAAGCCTAGTAGTCCTTTGTTTCATAAAAAGCTTTTCTGAAGTTCATGGCTGTGAAGTACCAGCGTGACTGTGCCCTTGCACAGCACCAGCTCAGAAGAGTTGTTTGTAGAGCACCTGGTTGGCCTTGGTTTGATTTCCCTCGGAGGTTTTCAGCTGTAGGCAGCTCCCACGAGTGGTTCTGGCCCAGTTTTTCTGTTCCCCACAGTGGTACAGTGAGTAGAGACACACTGCAAACTGTTCCTTGCTTCAGATTCTCATGGTTTAGTATCTGATTTTATCTGAGGGTTTTCTCGGCATAAAGACCACCCTGAGCTGCACCAGGTATGTGAGAGCATACAGAGGGACATAGAAGGAGCAATTTCCTTAGTAATTAACTGAATTGCTGTGGGATTAGATCTGGGTAAAAGAAAGCAAAAATCCTCACCCAAATCAGAACTTCCTTAATGTGATCTGTAATAGAGCAGTTACTCTCCTAAACTCACCACAAGCTGCCTCTCGCAGAACATATATCCTCCAAACCTGTGCTTTCACACAAGGGATGGCTGTCTGAATCCATATGGTGCCTGTGGTCAGCATTTACCACTGACTGATGCAGAAATCTCTGCTGGCATTGACAAAGGCTGCTGTCCAAAAATGATGGCATTGTGTATCTGCAGTACTTTTTTAATCCAGCACAGCATTAGATGGCCATTATTATAGATGCCAATGTGCTTATGGTTATAAGCATGTTCCTGAGTGCTTTCCTGAATATGAACCACATAGAGACCCCTGAAATCAGGCTGGAGGAGGATGCCATAAATACAGACTTGAGTAACCAGAGTCTGAGCACCACAAAATACAGTATTTCCTGCAATTTTTTCTATAATTAAGCTTAACTGTGTTAACATGGAGATATTTATTGGTTGGGCTTGCATTGATTATATGGATACACTTGACAAAACAAGGGCAACAAAAAAAAGACTGCACAACAGCTTCTGTCTTCTGAGGGCTATTAGCTGGTAGAATATTCCTTTATAACTGATTGAAACTGAGCAAGGACACCCATACCCTGCAAAATTTATTTACATTTTTCTTTTTGAAAAGACAAAGCATGGAAGAAAATGAGAAGAGAGCTCCCTTGTCTGAAACAGAAGGAGAGATGATAGAATGCTTCTGAGATGACAAATGTGATTACCGTATTAATCACATTTAGCTTATTATTTCACTTCATCTACTTTACAAAAAAGCCGAAGCAAGAGACAGGGATGCTCCTCTTAGCAACATCAGTGCTTATCTTTATGATGTTGCAGACTCTGGGGAAGTCTGCACATTGGCAGCAGGCTTCTTAAATTGGTCAGGACTGCTATGAGTAAGCTGAGAGAATATAAATGAACTCTGATAGCAATGGGATATGAGAGAGAAGGAAAAACTATCAGAAAGCATTTGGAGATTTTCCCCTTAGTAGGGAGCAGAGATTAAGTCAAACAACCTTGCTGATGCAATTTTCAAGCAATGGGAGTTAAGCTGTGATCTCCATTTCTGTTATGAGTAGTCATGAAATATGAGCACACAAAAGCTAACTTTTTCTTCAAAGTGCAATGAAATGAAAGATTGAAAAATACCAATCTCTTTTAACTGGATGAGATTCACTCCTGAAAGAGTCTGTAGTTTGGCATTATAAGATGTGAAAACCACCCAAATTTTGAGTTTTAACACCTGTCCCTAGAACTGACTTCCAAATTTAAGAATAAAATAGGAAAAAAAAGGAAATTAAGTTAAAAGTTAAAGAAAATGGTGACTATAGTAAGACAATGTCATCTTAGGTTGTAATTTCATGGCCAATTTAATTACTTATGGGAAAGACAGCCCAGTTTGGTTTAAGTTGTTCAGAATATATTGAGTATTGAAAGGCCATTTTGCCTGCCTTCTTGACAGCATTATTTTTGAGACACTTGACAGCACCATGCTGACATCCACTTTGGCTGCTGACAGGTTTCCTGCACTTCCTGGTGGGTGTCCAGCACATCGGAGGAAAGGTGAAGTGAAATCCTTGCACCCTGTAGGCACATATTTTCATGCTCAGTGGGAGACACAAGTTTATAACTTGTCTGACAAGCAGCATTGCATCAACTATCCCTTTTTCTCCTCAGTTTTCCAGATTCCTCTGCTCTACAGTGCTCCTGCTCATCATGCAGGTGAATCAAAGCCCTTTATTCCCTCCATGCACTGTGCAGTGATCTAAACCTACACACAGACATATTACAAATTGTTTCTGCATAGTTTCTGGTCCTTCCAAGTCCACAGAAAGAGCCCAGAGGATGTGGATATTAAAGACTCAATAGTTAAGTAAGAGGATGTAAATATTTTCTCTCACCTGCTGCTAAAAAAGATAAAAAGGTTGATCAATCTATATACAAAGGGGGTCTATAATCTAAAGAATCTGTTTTCTTCCACCTGCAACTAAGGAACAGGAAAAGGGAGGAGAGGAGGAAGAGACACAAGGAGCTGTTTTAACACCCGTGAGACCTATTTGCATACCATTGTTGCAAGTACAATACAAGGACTGGAATAAGAAATCACCAGTATATGTAACTTAAGTCTGATCTTCCTGTTGACCAAATAATTATACAGAAACATTCCCTTTCACAACAGGAGAAAATTGCCCCACTCTGTTGAAGTCTAAAGAAGGTGGCGTGATTTAATTGCTGTTGGACAGACTCCAGATCTTGGCTAAATTGCAAAGAAAATCAAGTCTACTCTCTGCTTATGAGTGCATATGCATGATTTCCACTACGGCATAGGAAAATGAGAACATTATTTAAAATGTTCCCTTTGCAAGGCAGAGCCCAAGTGACCCCAGAGTCAATTTATAATCACTAGTTGACTGCAGCCAAGATGTGCTGATGATGTGGCTGATTAATTGAGAAAAATGAATGCTACCTTTGTTATAATGAGGAAGTCAAATTGATCTTGTGCTAGTAAGATGCATACATTTTACTGTCTGGCAATCAGCATTTCATTAGCACAATGAAAAATCTATTACACTAGATGAAAACCCTGCCACCACGTTGGCAGTCAGGAGGATTGGTTTTTGTCCCCCCAAGTCAGAGCAGCTGAGCCCATGGGAGTTTTTATCTGAAAAGTTGTATTTAACAAATTCCTGTAATTGCAAAACACAGAGCACCAGGACAGTGCTTAGTTTGTCTAAAAGTCTTTTCCAAATGTACTTTAGCTTCAGCCAGCTCTTTCAGTCTTAGTTTTTGAACAGTTTTGTTGATGGTATCTGCAGCATATTTTCCAAGAAAGTGAAAAGCATTTTTTATGTGTCTCCTGCAATTATAGGAAGGGGTTTTTAATGTTCCAGACCCCTTCCAGTTTTGTGCTTTATATAACCTGCTAATGGAAATAATGCATCCTTGGCCTGTCAGTAGATAAGGTGTGTGTTCTCACTGGCTTTAACAGAGGAGTGGCTTTAGCAGAGTTGACACACAGTTAGATTGCAACAAAAATCTTGTCTCACACTGTGTATAACTACTTTACTTTCTTCTTCTGTCTTGTTTTTCTTTCTCATTTGATTATTTCTTGAACTGGTGTATGGTTCTGCTGCCATGATTACAGCTACACTGACATTTCCATTAAGAAATTGCTTAGAATTTCTCTTCTCTAATATAAATTTTTCCAGACTAGGGAACACATCTGCTGCCCACACACATTTCTTTTTGTTTGTTTGTACATTCACACCTTTCATTTTACCTCTTTATGACAGCTCAAGCTTTTCAAAACTCTGAAATGTTGAATTACCATGGGACAAGTTCTGGTTTCCTTTACAGTTAAATAAATCCAAAATAATTCCAGTGAAGACCCATGTGGCCAAAAGCATAACCAAATCTACAATAGCCAAACCTCCAATAAGTCTTGGGATCTATCATTGCTGAAGCCTCAATACAATGACATGTCGCCATGAATTAATAGTTCTCAGTGCTATAATACTCTTAGAATACTCCTATTGGTGCAGCTGGTGGTTTGGTCTTAGTGGTTGCCTTGATTAGGACATTTGTTAAGAGGCTTTCCAGAGCTGTTTTGTCGTTTACATGTAACTGTGTACATCAGAAGTATCCCTGTGGAAGCCTGTCTTCATTTATTTGCAGGGATAATGCCAAACTTAGATCCAGTGACTCAAAAAGACTTCTCCCCAAAATAAAACAATCTCAAAGCTAGTGATTTTTAAACACAGAAGTAGAATTTATAATCTGAAAAATAAAAACTTCATTTCTTTCTAAAACCCTGTGTGGGCTTTAAAAAGCATGTTCAAAATTTAGTTTATGACTGAATATTTATTAGGTCCTCTTGGGCTGAAGTAGATGGAAACATCAAATTTCTTTCTCATTACTCCATTTCATTATTAGTATAAAAGCCAAGTCCAGTGAATTTTGTATTTCATCCTTAAAGTGGTTATATTTGGGATCAATTTCATCTTATTTAGAAAGGAAACAGGAGTACTTTGCCAAGAGATTTGTTTTCAGGAGTTACCGCTTGTAGTCCTGAGCCTGTAGCAGTTAAACCATCAGCTCTGAAATGAACATGGGCACTGGGAAACTATGGGAAAAATTGTTTTCTCGACAAACAGTGTTTGTTTAAAATTACTTCTCTACCTGATGACCTGATAGGGTTTTGTAATATCTCCTCAGAACCCTGAAAAATTTCCAGATATCCCTTGACATTATTCTGTGTGTGCCAGTTTCTACGTTCCTGAAAAACCTCACCTGCTGAGCTCAGTCATCCTCATAATGCTCCAACACATCCACTATTTGTGTGTGGAACATAACATTATCACCAATCACATAATCTTTTTGGTAGTGTATCCTACTGCTTCTTTGCAACATGAAAGTTGATATCATCATATGTACATGGCACCTGAAATCATGGTTTCAAATATGCACATCAATGTACCTATCACTGCATTATTAGTGATGCTATACACCCATTGCTCAGAATGGTTCTTTTTATGAGATTTGTACACAAATCACTGATATTACACTCTTGTTGTGTGTTACATGGTAGCATCTCCATTTTTGTATGATCTTCCAATAAAAGAAACAAAATCACTTAGAAGCCATGTCTAACAGAATTTTGTGCAACAGCAACAGTTTTAAAAAATGCATGCTTAAATGCATAAAACAAATATATGATTCTTTATTTTAATAATGTAAGCGATGGGGAGTAATTGGTCCACTTTTACTCTACTTTTCTTTTTGCTAATGCTAATTTTTTTTCGGAGGTTTTCTTTAATTGATGTCAAGTAACTTTGGTGGAAAAAGTGTATATAATCACTGATTTCTTTTCATAAATCAGCAAGGTTTTCCACCAGAATTTTATGTTAGCTCAGCAAACTATTCCTGGAATGGAGGGGACAGACATACAGACACCTCCTTCTTCGGAAGACACAATGCTAAAACTGCACTATGAGAGCTACCCTAAGAGATCAAAGACCTAATAATCAAAACCCTTGTGGTTTCAACAAAAGTCTCAACAAGATGGCATTTAGAAGTGCATTTTGTCAAGGAGCTTATTTAGTATAAATTTCTAATGCTTTAGCTTGAAGACACAAATAACTGTTTAAAGCAGATGCTGTTTGCTGTAGTGAGAAGTACTTACATGTACCTGTTCAGCTGGCCCTTTGCAAGATATCTTCTCTCAAGTTAATTAATTAAAAGCTGAATTCTACTTCAAATTCTGATTAGTGGTTTTGCATTAGATAGAAATTTGTCCTCCAGTGCCTGATGGCTACACTACTTGCTGTCTAGAAATATTAATCAGTATAACTACAGAAAGTAGACATTGCAAGGAAGCTCCATGGGGAAGAATTGCTCTGATGCATCAGGGTACGATCATTTTTTACTGGGATTTATCAGGTCATTGAAGCTATGTTAGATAGCTTAGTATCCCTCTAGCTAGGCTTCAGAACAAAGAGGGGTTTTCCTTAATTGTTAGGATTGTACTTTGGATGGGAGGAGTAGGCCTAGAATGGCCATCCTAGACAGCGTTATGAGACTTCAGACAGCATTGGAGCATCCATTTAATTCTCAAAGTAAAGAAGTTTCTAAAGGGAATAAAAAATAACATCCTGATTTTTGGAATTCATTTGAACATTAAAAAAAATAAAAAACCACAAAACTGGATTACAGCATACCAGTCTTCTGTCAGATTTATGAATTCATTCACTGTGCAACATAACTCCAAGCTTTTTAGCTTTGTCTGTTGCTTGTGAGATGACCTTGAACAGGTCATTCAGCTCCTTTGCCTCCATAGCGTCTGTCTGTATTATTCTTCCCAAAGAGGATCTCCTCATATATTCAGGCCTTACAGATAAAGATAAAAGACAATTTTTCTTCCCTTGTTTCTTTCCAATAAGTTACACTTCAGTGCATTCAATTGCACAAGTTCTGCTCTACTAGATATTTAAGTGAATTCACAACACGCTAGCTGTTCACAAAACAGGGATAATGAACAAAAACCCAGAGAGTTCTGCTACTCGGAAGTTTTGAATTTTTTCTTCTTTTTCTCTTCCTCCCACTCCCTCCTGTCTATCTCTCTTAAAAACTTCTCATGTTAATTTTGCTATATGAATTCTTCTTCTGTGTTTTCATTTTTTTTCCTTCACATTCTTGGTTTTGTTTTTAATTTGTTCCTTACTCTTCCCTTGACAAGACCTCATTCAATAACTCCCGGGCTGCCATTAACATAACTGCTGCTTATTTCAGGGCACAAAGGACTTTTTCCCAACTCTTCATCACCATCTCTTTACTTGTCTACACAAGTCACATATTCCGTGTCTCTTCCTTTGCTTCTCTCGTGTCCCCCAGTTCTGCACTTTCTCTGTGTACACAGCCCTTTCCTCAGCCAGGGCTACAGCTTGACTTTGCCAGCCAACCTCTACACAACGCAGACCATAAAGTCCCTGATTAGGAGTGCAAGATCATGTTTCCAAACTATTTTCACGACTACGTAATTTTTTACCTCCCCCTCCCCATGCAGAGCTAACATCATATGCCAAGAACTATCAGAACTGTGTGAATCCATTGCAGTTAAGTCTTGGATAATACGTGAGCTTTAACAAAGATAAAAGCACAACTATATAGCTTAGATATATATGTCCACACACACACAATATATAATTGTTTTCAGACTGAAAATGTGGACACTATTCTTAGAAGCCCAATGTAACCACATGCTCATGCCATTCATATACATCCTTTCCATACTGTGGATAAAGAGAAACAGTACTCGAAGCACCAAAACAAGTAGCTCAGAATTCCAGCCTCTCTTTCATTTTTTTCTCATCTTCAATGTCATTGGCTGCGTGCTTGTCCCCAAGATGACAGTCTACAGTTCACTTTTGTATCGAGTAGGGGAGGGAGCAAAAAAATACCTTACCTTTTGTACTTTCAACAGAAGTGGGTCTTATTCTGCTTATTTACATAGCATCTACCCTAATAGAATTAGAAAGAAACTTCATCAATAAGCTAAAATTTTCTGTGGGCGTCATTTTAGTCTCACTTTCTGAGAACATGCTCTCTCTACTGCTAACCTGAAAAAGCTTCTCAGGATGTGCCAACCCAGCACCATGACTCTTCAATGCTGGGCCAGTTTTCAGTTTTCTGGCTTGGCCAGAGAAACCTTTCTTCCTTTGTCTTGCCCCACCTTGAGTACTACAGTGCTCTCCAGAACCAGGAGTGATAGCACCTGTACTGCTCCATCAATATTTGGCAGAAGCTGTCAGTTCACTTTCATGCTCCAGAACTCATACTCATACTCTACTCTACTCTTTCATGCTACAGAGACTCCTGTATTGACTGCACTGCCAAATGCCCCATATGAGAGACAAGTACTTTCTTTTTTTTCACAGGGGTTACACATTGGAAACAATATTCTGCACACATACCCTGAGCAGTTTTCACCATCTCAAATAAGGAGCTGGATTTTCAGAAATCTGTTTTCTGATCTGTGATATTCTACACAGCAGAAAACCTGCCACACTTCTGCAGGTGCTGTTGCAGAAATGCCATGTGCAGCACTGACATATCGAATGGGGAGGACTGGTAGAACAAGGAGAATGGAGGAGTTAAGAAATGCTGTCAGCATCTGCTAAATTATTATACTCTAACACGTCATTCTGAAGAAGATGTAACTGCACAAGGAGGAAGAAAAGGGCTGCAGACAAGTTCTGGATTTCTAAGGAAATACTGTCCTTAATCCCAAGGGGTTTTGAAAGCAATGACAAATCAAGAAGGAAAAAAACCCAACTTTTGCCTCTTTCTGGCTTTCTTGAGCTGGTCTGGAACGGGTTATTAAAAAGCTTGTTTTACCCATCCCTAAAGGATTAAACCATATAACACTTAAAATAGGCTTTTCTCTAGAGTCGAGCAGATAGGAGAGCATGCATGGAAAAATGGAATACCTGGGGAGCCTGGGGCATTTATTCTTCTGTGTAAAGAAACCATCTGTAAGTGGCACTAAACATAGCCTGTGCAGAAGAACTGCACACAGGGTCAGTCAACCTCTGCTGGCTTGAGAGCCTGCTCAGTCCAACAGGAAACTTGAAGCATGAAAGGTCAGAGATTCAATGCTAAACATGGGAATGCAGCACGTTTCCCGCAGAGAGAGCTCAAGCCAAACACTCTTCTAAGTTTGGGATAACGATGTTCCTGCATCAAGACTCAAAATAGCAGCTGCACGCAAATCTGCATCCTTGTGAGGTGTGTAGGGAGAATATTCTTCCCACAACATTTATTTGTTCATTGCACAGGTAATCTACAAGACTCCTTTCCTGAAATTATTTTAGATTGAATATTAAGAGATAGACAGAAATAAAATAAGACCAGGGCTGTGATAGAAAACAAGACAATAATATCTGGGCTGAGGGCAGAGGAAGGGAAGCAGCACAGTTAAGGAGGATGTTAGTTCTAATGGCAAACATTACTGAGATTGAGCATATGTGTTTCAGATTGTTCTTACACATTTGATTACTTGAGCTTTGATACAATTATCTTATTACTTACCCATATTTAGAATGGAGTTGAAATAAATCTGGGGAAATAATAAAAAAAGTCAAGCAAATATTCTTCTAAGTTTATGTTCAGAGAAGCAAAATGTACTTGCTGGCCTTTTACCATAATGGATAAAGATGCTGAGAAAACAAATTTTACTCACCTCACTGAAAAAAAAAAAAATTGCCCAAAGGACATTTGTGAATAGGATATTGCAAAAGTGAAATTAATAAATAAGAGAGTATAACATATGAATGGATGTTCTATTGAATAATTTATGTTGTCTTTACTAAGAAAAGGGTTTGGAGTTTTTTGTCTCTACAATATAGGAAGCAAAAATAAATAATTTCTCAGCCTGGAAAAAGAAATTCTGCTTAGCTCCCTGAAGGCTTGATTCTGCCCTGTCTTATGGAAATGTCCACTTGGGAACAGTTTGGCTTCAGTCAGTCAACTTCATTGACAGAGGTTGAAACCTGAAATTTTGGCAGTATTAAAGACAACTGCAGCAACTGGAATTAGTAATTGCAGAGAGTATGTTTCCCAAGAGAAGGAGAATATTGGTATCAAAAATTAGGGTTTTGTATCTGTGCTCTCACCATCCTTTTTCCTGGGAGCAGTGGGCAATTTACCTGTTGTAACCTTTAAGTAAACTTGTATGAATCTTCCCATATCCTCACTGCCTCCTGGGAGAGTCTCCCCTTCTACATTCAATTGCAGGGAGAAAATTAGTCATACAAAGAAGCCGTGGACTCCACAAAACTGCATTTAACTCACAAAGAAATACTTTTACTGGATTGAAAGTCATCCCTGGTTTTGTTCCTGGCTGTATCCTGCCACCAGAAATGCACAGCAGCAGCCCTGTGCCACCTGTCAGAGCTCTTTTTCTCACTGACCTTGCTGGGACACGTGGCAAAAGGAGGAAAGTTTCTCACCAGCATCCACAGACATCAGTCAACAACAAAAGATAAACAGAGGTGTTTTAATAATTTCCTCTGGAAAGTGAAGTTATCTGACTTAAAGTCAAAATGAAAATAAATTTGAGACTTCATACAACCCTGCTGGCTTCAAAGGATGAAATCCAAGTACAGCCAGTGACAGGTAATGCCTCCGAGGCATTGCCCCGGCTGCCCTCCTGAGATGGCTGACAAACCACAGGAATTTTATCCAATACTTTTCCACTGAGAACATACCAGTGGGAAGTGCCAACATATTTAAATAAAATAGCTCAGTAGGGTGTTGTCTGTTAACAGGGTAACAGACACTGAAATCCTGTACGTGACAAATTAATGTGGAAAACAACAAAAAGGCCCAACTGGAAAACATTAACCCAAACCAGAGATACACTCTATCTATTACAAAATAAACAGTATGAACTTAATATATTTTATGGATGTGAAAGCATACCTAAAGAATAAAAATTGGTTTCTTAGATTCTAGTTTTTCTGCCATTAGATTAAAAATAAATATGGAAATTTTCAGGTATTTTTCACAAACAGATATAGCAGATACAATGGTTTTTCAGGATCAAGCCAGCTCTTTGGCAAAATAAGATCCACAGAGCACAGCATAAGTTTTATAAATAAATAAAATTTGATACCATAAGTCCTCTGTTTATAATTTAGTATTTTTCTAACTTTGTTATTCAGTAATTCAGAAGTTCCAGTCACACTCACTGAAGAGTTTGTTTCAATAACATGCCACAAATAGTCCAGTTCAATAATTTACAAAGTACCCATAGCCTGTAATTAGTTCGCTTGGACTGTTCTGTGAGTTACTTATGAATAATGAATGCATTTGGGAAACAAAAAAAATATCTAATATACCTCTCTGCCCATATATCATCTAGCACTGAAATATGAAAGTGTTCTTAAATGGATCACAGGTAAGAGAAAAGCATTTTCTAGATGAAAATGTAGCAATTTGGTTCTACCTGCAAATGATTATTACAAGTTACTAAATAAAATTTAAAAATCAGTGCAAATGTTCTTTAAAATTGCTGAAGTATTTTGGCCAAACACTTGAAAATTAATGCAGAAGCAGAATATTATGAGATGCTGAAAGGATCTTGTTCAGATAAAAATAAGATTTGATCAAGTAATATTTAACTTCCCCTGTGGGAGTTCAGTATCCCATTGCAACATGCTGCAACAGCTCCACATTGATAGGAAAAACACATGTATGGGAAACACAGGGAGCAAGTGACCAGGCACAAATAACCAGGACTTTTTCTGCTGGGAATATAAGGAAGCTGAGCCTCATATCCAGCATATGAAAACCATATACCTATGGTTTGAGGTATCAGAGTTCATCTTTTGAGAAAATACAGGATTTGGGTGGTCTGGGCGTTTGGTGTTTTGTGGATATTGGGGGTTTGTTTTTGTGGGGCTTTTTTTGTAGGGATAGAGAATAAAAATGGGAGCTCCTAGCTCACTGTAATGCCAAGCAATTACATCCACCACATGCCTCAGCCTGGATCCAGATACAAAAAGACACAGAAATAACAGACTTGTTTAGGGAAAGCTCTTTTTAAATGAATCAAATGCTTAGAGATAGTGCCAGAATGACAGTAACTGGAATGGCTTGTTTTTCTCCTAAAACAGATGTATGACAACCCATGCAAAGTGCAAGTTTACTCCCACCACCCTCTAGGGCTTTTGGGGTGGTGATGAGAAAGCTGTTACTAGTAAGAAAACCAGTAACCCCCCAACTTCTCATGCTTGATATCCCTTCTGGAGCCAGTGTTCAGCTGTACAAACAACCTCAGCTTAAATTTAGTTGTTGAGACTGTGAAACATTTGGCTGATTCCCCACTCACACATGTACAT
The DNA here is from genome assembly GCA_013400915.1 of Pardalotus punctatus. Lineage (NCBI taxonomy): Eukaryota > Metazoa > Chordata > Aves > Passeriformes > Pardalotidae > Pardalotus > Pardalotus punctatus. The sequence goes on from VZTX01011308.1 coordinate 1,207,969, forward strand.
GCAGACAGAGAGATCTGAGAGAGACCCTGTTACTTGAAGTAGGAGAGTAAAAGATTTTTCCACTGCCACATCAGACTGTAGCTCTGAGGAGCTGTGAGTACCTTTTTTCTTCAGATATAAAACCTAACTTCGGAAAAAAAGAAATTAAAAAACTTCGGATAAGCATCCAGAATCTGTAAGCTTATTCCAACACATTTTGAATCTAAGCTGATATGGAAGTAGGCCAGTCTTTGTGTTGATGTACATCTCTTGTGTTCTGATGCTCCATTGCAAAAAAAATTAGGGAAGAGTGTAGTTGGAACCTTTACTTTGAAAGGGCAAGTAGAGAGATTTGAGTACAAATTCATTTTAAATATTCTTTGATGACAGGAGTCCAACTGCCTGCAGAGACTGAAGATGATCCTTCTATTTTGGATTAATTTACTGTGCCAGATGCTTTTTTATTCCCATCCCCAAGTACAGGGGAATGAGACACCTTGACACCACCATGACCAACAGAGTGATGCCCCATATTCCCACTCTGACAGAGAAGGAGAACTTAGGAGAATGTTTCTCCACACAAAATAGGTACATGAATAGATTTTCTTTTGCTGTCTCCTCAGTCTAACATATCATTTCAAAAATGACAGGTTCAGGTAGTATATTGCACAACACATCAGATATCTGCCTTGGTGAATATGATTTTACACAAATATGCAGCATTTATGTCTGTATTAGTAGCATCATTGAATATTATTCTTCTAGATGGCAGGCATGCTGTTATTAAAGTATAATATCTAGGAAGGAAACAGCTCACTTAGAGTTTTCAGAAGGTATTTAATTTAACTCCTCTTCATAATTCTCACATAGCATTTGCTGAACTAAGAAAAAAAGGTTGTGAATGTTATTTCAGGATGCTTAACCTATAATTATGTTCCTGTTTCAATGGCATCACTTCTAAGGAGACCTCACTAGCTGCTAAGCAAACCTCTTTCTTATGGAAATTTCACTTACCTCTCTCCCTATGACTAACTCTAATTCACAGGATTTCTTCCCATCCAGCCCATGTTCCTCTCCTTCCCTTGAAGAAAACAGGTGACTAGGAGCAAACATATGATTATTGGACTCCAGTTTTGATGGGGGAGAGAGGTTGCTTTGCTTTGGCTTCATTCTTTTAGTTTACAATGATGTTTCTGTTTGCGACTGAAGAATGATCTGTTATAGCAAAGGCTTGCTGGGTTCAGTGAGAGCTGTAACAGCCTCTAATTACTGAAGAGCAGAAATAAGAACGAACACGCAGCCTGAGTAGCTCTCTTCTTGCTTCTTCGTGCTTTATTCCTCGGAGACCAACTAAAAACAGGCAGAAGTCCCCGTCCATGTGGGTACGCACAGTCTGTCCTGGGGACTGGGAGCTTTTTCAGGGTTTGGATCCCTGCGTGTCTTGCATGCTCATGTTTCCATGTGTGCTCTTATGACAGCATGTTTCCCAACCTAAATTCCATTTTTCCTACTAATCCTCTCTCTCCTCTCTCTCCTCTCTTTATTAAACCACATTTTAACCCAACAACCTACTAATGGGGTTCTAGGAAAAGCTGTAAATACCACAAAAAAACCCAAAAACCCAAAACCCAAAAAAACCCCAACCAACTAAAAAAAAAAAAAAACCCGTATCTTAATTTTCTCAAGTATTTGTTCTTAATCCCCTGGTAGTGCTCCAAAGGGTCACAAATAACAATTTCCATGAATGTAACAACTGAGTGTTTGCATTCACAAAACACCTAGTCTAATTTTGGTTCTTACTCCAAAAATTTACCAGTCTTGTAGACAGTCACAACCATGATTGCACTATTTATAAAAAAACCTGTTCCTTTTTCAGAATCGCAGAATGGGCCAGGTTGTGAGAGAGCAGAGTGGGTCACCTGATCCATCTTCCCTGCTCAGGCAGGGTCATCCCAGAGCACACGGCACTGGATTGCATCCAGACAGTTCTGGAACATCTCCAGCAAGGGAGACTCCACAGCCTCTCTGGGCAGCCTGTCCCAGGGCTCAGTCACCTGCACAGTGAAGAAGTTCTTCCCCATGTTCATGTGGAACTTCTTGTGCATCAGTTTTTGCTTGTTGCCTCTCATTCTCTTGCTTGGTAGCCCTGAGAAGAGCCTGGTCTGTCCTCTCCTCTGGACACCCTCCTTTCAGACACTCACAGACATTGATGAGGTCCCTTCTCAGTCATCTCAAGGGTGAACAGGCCCAACTCTCTCAGCCTTCCCTCGTAAGAGAGATGCTCTTCCTTCCAGCCTCCCAAATTGCCCCACCTCTGCCTAATACAATTGCTCTAAAATGTTGCAGACACAACCCAAGGCAAAAAAAGGAAAATCGTAAAAGCAATTCTTCATGTGTGAGAAGAAAAGGTTTTTCAGCAGGCAATTTGGAAGCAGAAGTGTGACAAGTGTGGAACACAGCCATCCAACAGGGTCATCCAGGATGGCACCTTGTATTCAGCACTGAACCTCTGTTTAAGATGACAGGTAAGCAATTCTAGCACTTATCAACTTAAAAATCTCCTTGGAGCTAGCATCTCAACTGCTAAGCTCTGTACTATTATTAGATCTATTTCTTTATCTCCCTCTATAACCTAATTTTACTTGCATCCAAGAGTGTAGGAGGAAAAATAATAAAATAAAGAAAATCCATATTTTCTGTTGACTAAAAGGACATTTAAAGGACTCTTTTAAAATGTGGTCCATCCTCTCAACCTTCAATTCACAAGACTTCACTGAAAAGAAGTATATATTTGGGAATTATAAACACTGAATTTTTTCATCCTCACAAAATATACAGAAATGCATGCCCTAAATATTTTTGTGACAACCAGAGTTAAACAAGTCATGTCCTCTCCTGCCATTGACTCTCACCCATGCTGTGCTCCTCTGGAAGTTGCAAATTATGCTGTAGAAAGAGGCTGATGAGGAGCAGAAACAACAGAGCTCAGATAAAGCTTCAATTTACCCTCCTGGAAAATCAGCACATCTATGCCTATTGGAAAAATAGAAATAAAAAACTGTCGGGATTTTTGTCTCTGAGAATACCTTTAACACATTACATTGGTGCTGTACATCATTAGAGAACTAATAAGTCTGTGCAGTGGGAGAAGAAAAACACAAATGAGAAGGTGTGGCAGTGGGTCACACCAATTCTAACACTGCAGGACCTCACTGGTGGAAAACCTCCTAATCTAAGCACCGCCTGGAAAACACAATGGTCTCTCCCCAAAACTGTGTAATCCCTTATGGTTGTAACCTACCCCTAAATCCTACCCTTCCCTGCTCCCCGTTGGTTAAGGGGGTTTCTCCCCGCCTCCTGTTATCTGGCCCCAGATCGTCCCTAGAACTGGGGGCTCTCGGGGCCATCTTGCCCTCTTTCTGCCTTGGACCCCTTCAGGAATAAATGTCTGGAACTTCCAGGAGAGAGGGCCTCTGGATTCTTTGTCTCTGGGGCTGCCAGGGCTATCCGGCTCACTGGGTGAGTGAGAACTGTGCCTGACACCGGCTCAGTGTGAGGAAAGCCGTTCTGTTCAGCACCAGAGCAGTGCTGGCTGGAGTGATCTCTCAGAAGCCATAGAGACACTTTCGGTAAATGCAGAAGCTTGTTCCACCCCTCCTCAACCCTCGGCATTAAGAAGGCATAAGAAAAACTATGGGGAGTGTCAATGAAAGGATGGAGACACCCCTATAGCACACCAAAAAACCCTACATAGTAGGAAGTCAGATGAGTTTTTTAATTATGATAGACATAGCAAAAGTGAAAAAATATTATGAGAAAGAACACAGGAGTACATTGCAATCCTGTGTTATTTGATCTGGGTTTTTATGAAACGTATGGCATTGTTCACTGCTGGCTTTGGCATCACTAGCCTGACCTAGAAAATATGCTAGTGATGTCTTGGAAAAAAATAATGAAAGCATTTCTAGCTTGCATTACTTTCCCCAGCCAAAACCATAACAGCTAATACTGACAGAGCCAGTGTTCCATTTTATGCATTTTTAATTTTAAATGCAGAAAATTTATCTAGAACATCTACTATGCAATAAACAATAATTTTAATTAGATGAAAAGAATTCTTACTTTCTCAAATTTCAAAACCATTCTAACATCTGCTTTAACTCAGAGTGGAGCATAGTGAGGGTTCATCTTTTCAAAAATTGTAAGCAAAAAATCTTGACAATGTAGAGAGAAGGAGACAATCCAGACTGGGAACTTGAAGGGCAGGTAGGGAGAGGAAACAGGAGATTAGAAGGAAAAAAAATCCCACCAAAAAACCCCCCAAAAACAAACAAACAAACAAACAAACAAACAAAACCCAACAAACAAACAAAAACCCAAAACAAAACAAAAAGCAACAACAACAATGACAAAAAAACCTCCACAAAACCAAAAAAACAACCCACCCAAGCCTACACCTTAAGGCATCTTAATATTATTCTGAATTCTTGTTCTTCATCTTGTGATTATAGGAGTCATTTGAAAGCTGATTTGGGGCCTGTAAGCACCTCATGCATTTACTTGTGCCTCATGCTAAGAGAAAAGTATATTCAAACAGCCTACAATAGTTGAATACTTTGAAAAGTACTTGTGATATCCATTGCTTCCACTTAAAGGCTTCTTTTCACCAAAGCAAGGTCGAAAAACCCGTACAAAAAACCCATAAATGACAGAGTCATTTAGCAGCTAATATTTTGTTAGGCACTTCAAGACTAAAGTAGTGTGTAAGTGACTGAGCTACTGCTGTTATGCCATAATACATTTCCTAGTGGTAGTTCAGCTTTGGGAGTGCTTTTTCTTCCATTCCTAATTAAGAGGTGGTCCCCTAGCTGGGAAATAGATCTTTGCTGATGTAAACTTATTGCCTTTGAAGGGCAATCCATATGATAAGGAAGCACGGTCAATGATATCAGCTTGACATTGTGCACCATGAAGCTGATTTGTGAAAATGTAAACATTTGAGCACTCTGGAGTTTATTCTTATCAGTTTAGGAGTGTTCAGTACCCCTTGGCATCAAAAGGAATTAAATACAGCTCAGACTCATCTCAGTTTTGAACATTCAGGGAACCTGTAAATGCATTTGTGGGCTCTGGATTAAGCATTTAAATCTCAAATAAAATTAAAATCTTCAAAGTGCTTCAAAATGCAGGAAGATAAACTGTAGATAATGATGGGAGTGTACTGCAGTTCCATTAAAACCAATAAAAAATGGCAAAACACATAAGCATCACATCTTTTAAAAGCAAAGGAGAGCTCATTGAGATCACTAAAAGCCAAGGCTACTCAGGTGTATTTTTGACTTTGCTGTGTCATGATATCCTACAAAGCCTGTTAAGCACTATAAGAACATTTAAAGCATCTGCAAGGCCTGAAAGTGCTCTGCTTGATTTTCTGCTTCCCACAATCTATACAATTTCACCCTTGATTTTCTATACACTTCTAAAGTCTAAAAATAGTTTAAAAAAAAAAATCTAAGGATGTTTGCTTTCTCAAAAAGGAGGAATGCAGTTCAGCTGAAGAAAACTGATACAAGAATGATGAAATTAGCCTGACAAAGAGGGAGTCAAAATTTGAGACGATATATGGAAATGCACTGGGAAATCAGAGGACACTGGGAGCAAGGCTGGGCTCTCTCTTGTAGTGGACCCTGGTGCTGAGCATGAACCACACAAAGGGAGGAAGTTAAGGTGGGAGAGTAACTCATCCCTGTCCCAGCTGCTCCCAGGCTTGCTAAGAGGGAGCTTGAAACCCCACCAACTCTACAATGAAGACAGCCAAAACTTTTATGTTACAAAGGAAATAAATCACACACTTGAAAGACAGATTTCCAGCTGCTTTTGAAGACCTGGTTCATGAAATCCAAGCAACAGAGTCAGGGGGGAAAAAAAGAAAATGGCACCATGTAATTTCTCTTCTCTCCAACCCATGGCTTTCCACACCGGCCTCTGTCCTCTGATTGCTGGGACAGCAGCAGTGGCTCTCTGGTGAGACCCCCACAGTGGGAGAGACTGATTTACAATAATCCTCCTGTGCTGAGTACAAACATGTCTGTACTTACAGATAGCTCCCATCCCTGCACACTTCTTGATTAAATTTACAAGCAGCAAAAGCTGGGATGGACACGCATGAGGATGGGAGGATGCTGCAGCAGGGGTATAACAAGCAGCAGCATTGGGGTTCTTCTCATGCTGTGTATGTACAGTACAATAAATATACATCTAATAAAGTTTAAAAGTTACATTTCTTTTCTTTTCTTTTGCTCCTTTACACCTATGGTCCAGGCATATGAGATTATGAAGTTCTTGTATTTCTGAGCTGAACAGTTCAGGGCAGTAATTCAGAATGTAGGAAGCTGATGGAATTAGTGCATATGCTAAACGCATCAAGAGGGTCAAAATTGGAAACACAAACACGTGTCCCACTGCAGTCCTCCATCCACCCACCCTGCTTCCCTTTTTCTGTGGATGTCAGAGTAAGAATATTTCTCATTTTGAAAAATCAAATGCCTGATGGGATTTGAAACAGAGGTAACTCAATGTTTTATTTATTTTAAATAATTAAATTTATTTTAAATTTCCACCTTTTCTGTGTCTCCCTAAGATAGAGACATTTATGAAACACATTTAAGCATGTTTGTAAAATGCACAGCACTGCAGGGCTGCAAGAGCTCTGGTAAAGTGCAGGCAGCTGTCTGTGAGCAGGTAATGTCAGCACCCGAGGCAGCAGCTCCTGCAGCATGTGCCACAGCGTGGTGCAGACCCTCCATCGAGGATCTGGACCAGGCCTGGACCACTAAGGCTGGTAGCTGGCAGGTGGACACTGTTCTGTGTCTGGACCCAAGTGCAGTAATGAAGCTTGGGTGAATTTTCTACTTAATCATACTGAATGCCATTACCTCCTCTGTTTACGCAGTCAGCTTTGTGGGGGAAAATAAGGGTATTTTTGTTCTGTCTTGTAGACAGCACAGTACACTTGGGACTGGGTCAGTTTTTATTTCTTAGCAACCTTTCAAAAAGGGCCTCTGACGACTTGCTTATTTTCCAGTGTGCTCTAAAGAAAGAGAAAAGTGAGTAATGGAACATTTTTTATATTTCATTTGAAGTTTGAGTCTTGCAGTCTACAGAAAGGCAGATAGTAGGTAGCAATAAATAAGCCTCATTTCCTTGCAATGAGAATGGATTTTCTTTAGTTTCATTAAAATGTTTCATTAATTCTGCAGATATTTTTCATTGCATGAGTTAGGAAGGAGGTTGGTTTCCCACATTTGTCTGAAGCATAAAGTACCTGTCTGCTGCATCACTTGGCCACCACTCAGTTCCCAAAGCTGCTGCTAATTCTGGAGTCAATAATGCTACTTAACCATTGTCTTAGCTATAATAATCTAATGCCACAAGAGAGACAAAGCTCATAGGAGGGGAAAAAATGCTCTATTGTTAAACCAACAAACATTGCCAGGGGTGATAAATATAAGCAAACAAACAAAGACATACTGTCAAGCACACAGAATTTTTTTCTGGCCTAAATCAGCAGTCATCCTGCTAAAGACAAGCTGAGAACTTCTGCATAAAGTTTCTGTTTATAGCATATAGTGGAACTTCCTAAGGAAGGGAGGGATTGGGTTAAAATGAAGTTCTGGGGTGTTGAGGAAACTTAGTGATCTGGAGCAATGACCAGGTCAAATAAGTTGAGATAATCAACCCTTTGGCCTTTGAGGATATAAAATGTGAGAGAGAATTCCAGAAGAAAAAGATGATTTTTTGGTTACCACAGAAATAAATTCAAGACTAATTCATGAAAAAATAAAAAGAAACCTAACTTATGAAAGCTCAAAAAGACAAAAAGCAGTTTTTTCCTCCTCCGTGTTGTCGTAGGAGAGATTGATAGCACCATTATAGCGAGCCTCAGGATTCGTAACTTAGATGTAGAAAAAAACAGACACATTTCTGGGCATGATTCAAGATCTGAGGAAGAATATAGGCTGAGATAGCCTCACATTACCCTTACTTTTTATAGAGGGGAGAGGGAAAGAAAAAAAGATGGGTTTTGTACCTCATTTTCTAGTTGGAATGAATATTCCAAAGATTTGCATTCTTACTCATCCAAAGTCATGTGCAGAGCTGGTGAGGGAATAGGACCAGAAAATTTGACAAGATGTCCAACATCAGAACTTAACTTCTAGAAGAAAGAAAAGAAAAATTATGTTTTCATACGGAGTTTTATTCTCAGCCAGCAAAGATTGAATTCTGGTAACAGCAACATATATTTCCATTAAGAGCCAAGACTTTTGTATAGATGGGATTTGCAAGAATATAACTATACACAAAGAAAAGTGTGAATTTACAAAGACTTTTGGTTTTTGCTTTAACACTCAATGCAGATAGGCTTAACGTGAACTAAGAATAACACAAAACAAGGTAGCTCACCTTGCTTTGAAAATAGGGCAAGTACAGAACAAATGCAAAGTCACCAGAGCTTTTATCAGGGGGAGCTTGAACAGATGAACCAACATGGTACAAAATCCATGCCCTAAGTTTTGTCTGTCCTCAACATGTAAGAATGGAAGGATGAGACAATGGAAAACAGATAGTGGCTTGGGGTTACGACTTTCTTTGGTCTTGTGGACACCTGGGTCAAACTTTTCACTCCTTCACCGGAATGTCAAGAAGAAAGTCTTGTCTACCTGCACCATCAGGGTCTCAAGATACTGGTGTTTAAAATCCTCATAAAGTCCTTGTAGCAGGTTACTCAGAAACAAAATGGCTGGGGCTAGATCCATGAAAGAGAAAGTTCCCAAAGGCATCAAGTAGCTCCTGAGAACACCCAAGTGCAAACATATCTGCATTTTCGGGCTAGGTGAGTGCTTGCCATTGAACTGTGTACTGTGCATGCACCTTGGCCCGTGGCTGCACAGGTGGGGCGCTCCCTTGGGACTGTTTCAGGATTCCCTGACAGAGGTTACTCCCTGTGTTTCATCTCAAGGACAGGATCTGGCAAATGTTCTGCTAGTAAGTTTAAATTATCTAAGGAATGTCTGTCTTCCCCCAAAAGAAATATACCCAAATGTATTTTGGTGAATAAATTACATCTTTTCCAGACATTCAAAGCTGTATTTCTCACTGAAGGCATCATGAAGATTGTAGCAAAGGGGTCTCTCTCCTTCCCTTTAGCAAATTTACTGCAGGTGAAAAACAGAGTCAAACCACCACCCCTCATGGTCAGAACATAGACAGCCTTTGGAATAAGATAGGATATAAAAAATAAGAACAGCACAGGGATTCCTCCCCATCTGTAGAAAAATATTCAGCATCAACATCAAGACAAATTTGCTCTTGTTCAGCCCTCGAACATGTTTTGGAAGGAATCTAAATATCAAAGTGTAAAACCCTCCCAGAAAGGTGGGATGCAAGAGGTGATGTAGTCCAACATGAAATACTGAGGCCAGGCAACCTGGAAACATTATGTCGGCAAGTGGGTGTACTGTGTTACAGTTGCCATTAACACCATGTCTTGGTTTGAAGACCGGTGTCTGCTAAGGAAAGTGGGAACCTCCCTTAGAGCCCGCAAATGTGAACACCCTTCCCTCTGAATTATTATAACTTTGGAATCAAGGGCTTTCAGGCAAAGATATGGGGAAAAAGAATAACAGTTTTTTACTAGTATCTATAGCAAGGCAAACAACAACAACAATAACAATGACAAACAAACAAACAAAAACCAGAAGATGCGGTGACAGAAGTCTCTGGGCTGCCAAGCGCTTTTCCCGTTCGGTGCAGTTCCGGTCCCAGCCGGCAGGGGCGCTGTCGGGCTCCCGGCCGGGCAGGGCGGGTGCGATGACTCCCGCGCAGCTGCAGGGGGCGCTGTGGCGCGGTCAGCTCTGTGGGTGCGGGCAGTGCTGAAGTACCCAGAGTCAGGCGGGCGCCGCAGTGGGACGGGCAGGGCAGGCGAGCGTGCTGTAGACGTGGGGCAGGAGCTNTTGCCATTCCCGGTGGTTGAGAATGTCTTATCAGGACCACCAATCTCTCCTCCCTTCCCCACTCCCAAGCCAACTCTTTGTCTCTTACACAAAAAAGGTTAAAATTCCTTAAGTATCCAGCCATGAGTAACCTAGTGACAGGAATGGGGAAAAATTCCACACCCCTCAACCTCCAACACACCTCTAAATCAAAGCCCTTTTCTTGTGTGACAGAAAGCACAGTGTGATATGAGCGCATGGTTTGGTTTTATTAAAAATAAACTTGCTAACAATATTTTGACAGGAAGGTTGCCACTACAGAATTATCATGTCAGGGTCAGTACCTTATGTTCTCCTCCTGTCAGCATGAGGCCAACTCCATGGTCTGGCCAGCTGGAAAATCAGCTGTATGCCCAAACATTAGAATAAGAGACTCACAGGATAACTCGGGGTAGAAGGGACCTCAGGATGTCTCTGGTGCCGTCTGCTGCTCTTAGTATGATCACCAATGAAACTAGAACAGGCTGTCCAGTGCCACGTCCAAGTAGGGCACAAAAACCTTCTAGGATGGAAACTGTACAACTTTACTGGTCAGGCTCCGGGCTAAACACAGCTCCTTAACTACTGCCCTCTGAACCCAACTCTCCAGTAAGTTATCAGCCCACCTGTTGATCCAAACATCCAAATTGGATGTTCCAGCTTGGATACAACAACATTGTGGGAGACACTGCTGAAAACATTATTATAGTCCGGGTAAGTGACATCCACTGCTTTCCCCTCATCACAGGCCCAGTGATTTCATCACAGAGTGCAGTCAGATTGGTCAAGCATGGCCTGCCCTGGGTAAATCCATTTCAGCAGTGCCAAATACAATCATCTACTCTCAGCCAGTCACAGCAGCCACCCCAGTGAGACACAGATAAGTCTGTACGGACTACATAACTATCTCTCTGCTCAGGATCCTGAATTTCCTCATTCCCACCCTGGGAAGGCTGCCTGTCTTTTATAATTTGAAAGAAATCTGATCCCTGATTCAAGGTTGTGGAGTCTGCTGTGTAGGTTGCCTCTGGCTGTCTGGGTCAGCTTCTCTCGCTGTGCTTCAGTTACTCATCCTGCAGCACTTCAAACCAGCTCATGAAGACAGACCAATGCACTTGGAACTTGATGCTGTCTGTGGAAGAGTAGCAGCAATTCCAGCAAGGCAGGATTTTATTTCACCTCCTTTTCTCACTGTATATGAAAACAACAGTAAAATATTCCAGTCCGTTTCATGTTTAAATCCATCCACTTTCTGGCCCTTGTGGACATGCTCATAACTGGCTCTGCTCACCTTTGGGACCGTGTTTATTTGGTGGTGTCACCCCCACACAACCCCTGCCCCAGCCAGCCCTGAGCACCTGACCTACACCAACCAAAGCCACCTTCACACTTTTCCTCTGCAACACTTTTAAATTATTAACTACTCTTCCACATGCCTCTGGATTTTATAAATTACGTTAGTTTTTACCGTGGACTAATCTTCAATTCCTTAATATAGTAACCAAAAACATTAGATGACCTTCTGAACTAAAGGGCAGAAGATTGTTAAAACATTTTATTTAAGAAGACAGAAAACAGAACAGAACATTGTAACAGTACTTATTGTCTCTGCATTTTGGATAATGCTTGAGAATTGCTAATGAATCACATTACTCAGGAAATGCAAATTAAATCAAAGGTTAAAAGTGTAAGTTGGAAAATAGGAACCCAAAAAAGTTTGGGAATTCCGCCCGAAGCACGAGCTGCAGCAAAAGGCCACATCTTAGAACTGGCAGAGGAGAGGAATGGAGATGTTGGAGACAGGCCAGAAATACGCAGTTTGTGTGTTTATAGGAGCTGCAGTGAACAGGAATGACACTATTCCAGAGCAGAGGGATTTTAATGTTGCTGTTTCAGTTGAAAGCAGGATTTTATGTATAGGCATAAAAAACTCCTGCACATACACAAGCACACGGGTACATTGTGAAGACCTGTAAGGAACAAGGTTATAGAAAAGAAAGAAGGCAACAAAAGATCAAATAAGATGCTGTTTCAGAGTATGTTGTAAAACAAAAGGGGACTATGTTGGTAAGCAAACAAAAAAGCCATTGCAACTGTTCAAACAAGGCGTGCACTGAGACTAAATACAGCCTTTATTAAATATGCCTGTTCTTGTGTCATTTAATGCAACAAACTCTTTTCTCAGTTTAAAAACCCCATGTAGTTCCTGCTTATAAATTTGGCCTTCATCTGCAGGAGAGACAAGAAGAGAGAAAAAGGAAACAACATTTCAGAAGCACTGCTAGGAGCCTGGTGGGAGCAGGGTCTTTATAATGGTAAAATTGCAACCACACGTATGTTGCAGCTAATTGTGTCATCCTATTTTTTTATCCACTCAAGTGGCTTTAAAATAAGGAGGTTGTAAAAGCACTGCTTCAAAGATATCAGGAAGAAGTTACACTCTTGCTCAGATTATGCCCTACAGCCATTGTGAATTTTAACTTGTGTCACGCAATTAAAGCTCTTCAGTTTTAATATTTTGAAAACTGGGAGGGGTGGGAGCCAGAAGAAATTTTTTTTTTTTTTTAAAAGTACAGTGGAAAAATAGTAAAATTATCATGGCTCCCTTGTCTACAGAGGCACCAAGGGACAAGTTTTAAAGGACAACTGGACAATAATTTTTAGCATGTGAAACAGCCAACTTTGTCCTTCTAACATGTCACAGGGGAGGTTAACAATAAATTGGCAGATCTTCTGGCTCATAGTAGTCAGCACAGACGAGCTGTCCTGAAAGGCCCAGGACACAAGACATTCCCCACTGGCAAGAGAAGGAGAGGCCAAAGAACATCACTTCAGGGGAAAGACCAAAGAACAAAACTTTAAGGAAAGTGTTACAAAGGCTAATTTCTTGAGGCTGGTTGCTCCAGATGCATGAAGTAGTTAATGAGAAGAGACTTGTCCCTGTGAGGTATTCAGAGCACTGAAATTAGTTATTATTTTCCCAAATAATCTCCTAGAACAGGCTTCCCTCTCCAGTGACTCTTGTGAACTACGGAAGATCAGAGTTCATGGTCTAATGCTAGAGTCGCTTGACTCCCCTTATGGGGGGCTGTCCTACCCAGCACAAGACAAGACAGTCAATCACCCCCAAAAGCAGGAGTCAGTTCTGCCTTTTCTCTCCTTATGCTTCTTTTTCTCTTCCTTTTTCAGCCATGCTCAGTCATAACTTAACCTGACATATCTGGCAGCTGCTGGAAGCCCCTATGAACAGATTCAGCTCAGCAGCCCAGCAGAACAACCCAGATTATGTTTCTGCAGGTTTAGTGAGCTAAACTGGCACAGGTCAAGGTGTGACAATTTCTAGGATAACTGGAAAGAAGGTGGTAGCACCACAGAGCTTGGAGCAGGGGAAGCCAAGGCAAGCAGTGGCAAACAGATCAGTGAAATTTTTACCACCTTGTCCTTTTTCAAAGTGCACTGGGCAACTCGACTTTGGAAGCTTCTTTTCAGGTAGGGAACAATTTAGGTGTACATATATTTATTTTATGGTCAGCTGTGAACAGCCTCAAAAACCAATAAGGGGCTTGGAGCAAACCTTGTTTCATGTATCAATGTAGAATTGCAGAATTATTACTCAGAAGCAAGATAAGTGTAACCCAAATTTTAGGGTAGAAATTAATTACCACCTTGAAATCTAAAATACTATTTTCAGACTTGTAAAGAAACAGAGCCACAATTGCTGACATGCAAAAAGCAAGCAAATTTAAATGAAAAAGCACATTTGTTCACCTTTTTTTCCTATTGAACTGTGACAAAAGCTGTCAGATTAAAATGACAGAAAATGTAGATAGATAAGAACAAACTTTTCCCGAAGGTCTCGCCTATCTTTCATTTTAAGACTACGGCCTAGAAATAGTTTAACACATTTATGTTAAAGGAAACAGTTTAAAAACATCATGATCCTCTTAGTTTTCCATTCATCATGCTCTATCACCACTGGACACAGGCCCAATAAATCCAGGCTCTCAGAAAATCCCATCCCCCGGAGAGCTACAAATTTGGGAGCAGCATTACTTGAGTCAACATGCAGAGGGAATTGGAGAGCAGCATCCTACAGCATCCCAATTTGAATTCATCACCAAAGCCAGGAAAACAAGGATACAGAGGGCAAATTCCAAGGCTGTAGCTCAGGTGGACACTCACCTTCTGCTATTTCCTACTCCTTAAGCTGTACACAGGGCTTGCAGAAAGATCACATTTCATCTCTTAATAAGCTCTCCATCCTCTAGCATAGAAAATAAAAGAACATGCAGAAAAGTTTTCATTACTATTCATTTTTGAGAAGCAAAGCTCATTTGCTCAAAGTTTCACACAAAGCCTGCAGCTGAGCAAATTATTTGAGACAGGTTTCCCCCTTAGACAGGCACACTGAGTTGTATAGCACTTTCCTTCAGGCCTGAAAGGAATTTATCCCTGGAAGTTTAAGTGATAGAACTGCTGACTTTGTGGAAACAAGAAATGCTCTTTGATTTCTGAAGTTTTAGATAGGAAATCTTTTCATCCTCACAATCCAATATAACAGTTCTATTTCTTCTTCTTCTTCTTGAGCTGTGACAAGTTTTATGTTTTCAAAGCCAGAAAAGACCAAACAACAGTGTGTGAATAAATGGATGATGAAAAAAAAAATCCAGTATTTTCAGTGGCAGAAGTTCTTTTGCACTGGGTATTTGGTGGATAAGGTTTATTCCTACTACAACAGACAGATACAGTTGTGGTACCAAAAACAGCTCAAGGGCAGAGGGAGTAGGGGAATGCAAAGCATCCTGTGGCCTTACTCTTCCCTTCTGGAATAATATTAAACAATAATTGGAGGGTTTAGAGCTTGAAGTTTCTGCCAAGATCTGAAGGGAATTTCTAGTCCAAGATCCTATTGAAAAAACAACGAACATAGCAGAGAGAGAGATTGCGTCTTGTATGTGTTAGCTGCTAATTTTATTTACACAAAGAACTAAAAAGAGGAACAAATAGATGTGGAACAGCACAAACATTTCTTGAAAAAAAATTTGGTATTTATATTATAGCAACTTATTCATTTTGTGGTAACACAAATAAGTAGTTCAAACAATTCTTAATGAAACCTAAATCAAATTCCTTGAAACTCTGTTTCTCTACAGGAAAAAGAACTGGGAAAACAAAACAAAGCATATCTATTTATACAACCTCCATTCTCCAGAAGTGAAAAAAAAATGTGGAAATTCCTTGATTTCTGGTTAATATAAAAAAGACAAACATATTTCAAGAACTTATACAATCTTTCCAGTAGTTGGTCATATATGTATTTACCTTTGTCATAAAAGTTCTTTTTAAGGTCAGTGTTGAAACATGGTGCATGCGGGCAATTTAATCTTTCCTGCTGAAAAAAAAGAAAAGAATACTTCCAAGACATGAGACACCATCTCTACATTCTTTTCATCCCAAAGCAAGGGGAAAGGTAATGGAATTTAGATTGACTGGTCCAGCAAGCAAAATGGCTCAGCTTCTTATTCTGGTAATTTAGAAAATACTAGTAAGAGCATGTCATACAAATCTGAACATAAATAGTTAAAATAAAACAGAAACACGCCTAAACTCTCAGTAAGTAATAAATTAAAATAATTATGTTCTCTGAAACGTCTTTTACTGTTGTATCGAAGTTGTTCCTGAATTTCTCACTCCAAGTTTTCCATCAAATCCCCAGTTTCAAATGATTACTTTCTGAGATATCTGGTGACTGCTAAAAAAAATTGCCATTTTTATGAGAATATGTTATGTCTGACAACACTTGATGAAGAAATTGGAAGAGATCCTAGTTTCATTTCTATTGTGATTAGAAGTTTTCTGATGAAAATGTTTTACTATCACTTGCAAAAGTTGAAGCCAGAAACAAGTTTTCACAGAACCAGAGCTCATTAGTTCCAGGCAACATACAAGTCACTACTGAGTTCAGAACCTCTAAATTTCAGGACTGTGAAACATTCATCAATGTGGAAAGACTAATCTAGAGCTCAGGACAGCCTGGACAGCACATTTAAAAGGGCTGGGATTTCCTGAGGGAATATTACATAGGCAGCCATGGACAGAATGTTTGTTAAAAAAACTCTTAACTCTTCTCCTGGGATCTTGGCATGGGATAAGACTGATTAGTGGGATCGAACTCTTGAACAGGGTGTCTGGTTGCTGTCCAGATGGAACAGGAATCTCTTGAAAGATCTTTGACTAGATTTTGTGGGACTCTCTGAACCAGTTTTCCTGAATTCTTGTAACCCGTGGTCCTACATGACCGCCCCAGCCCATACTGAACCCACTGTTACAGATCCCTGTAACTAGACAAAACCACTTTGCTCTACTTCACCATTTTTGCCTGTGTAAGAAGAGTTTCTACTGACCATTTAGGTGCGCCTTACCTACACGTGCTTAATTTTGCAGCCAGAACCTCCAGTGGAGCCTGTGGGAGGAAAAGCACAAATGGCCACCTGGGATGTTAAAATGTTCAAACACAAGAAATTTCACAGGAACAGCAGGAGCTGCCTGGAAGGACTCTTCAGGTCATTCTGAGTTTCTCATCTAGAGAGGAGCTCTTGCAGCAATTAATCAAATATTTTGCTGAAAAGGTGTCTATCTGGGTAGCCCATCACCCTGTTCCAAGTCATTTCCTTGTCTCAAACCAGCAATTATCTCACCTGTGCTTATGCTTATGAGGAGCCCCAAAAAACTTGAGCCAGCCAAGGAGTCCATGACTGAAGTGTGCTGGTCGTGCACACAGACACAGCCTTGACACTCGACTGCTCCTTGGCTATAACCAAAACAAATCTTAGTTTCGTACTTAAAATTTTAATAGTTTTTGCAGCACAAGAAAAGTCAATTTTCTTATGATTTTTATTGTCTTCGTATTGTTTTGTACTTCACTCTATACTGTTTCTATGCCCTAAATGGGCTATACAGATCAAAAGGCTTTGCAACTACTTCTATTATAAAAAAAAAAAAAAGAACTTTGATTCATGACTAGTAGTTTAAATTTACAATTCTCTAAACAACCCAAGATCCACATTTCTAATCAAGCATTTCTGCTTGCTGTATTAAAAGTGGTTTGAAAAGGGATTAGAGACAACAGCGGCTGAAGGACATACCAACACATCTCAGAAATGCTCTGAACTTTGCCTGGGATTCCTTCTCATGCTTGCAATGAGAAAAAAATAACGGGAGATGCAAATGTAAGAAAAATACTAATAATATAGAAGTGATTTAAACCCTTGTCTCCATCATACATGCCTCAACAAACTACATAGAGATTTACTAGAGACTAGAAATAATCCTTCAAAGTGTATATGTACTTGCTACATTGAGCTGTACCTTAAAACACACCAGAAATTACAGTATTTCGCAAGGTACGTTAGGGTAGAGTTATTTTGGATCCTTTATATTAAACATTTATTTGACTGTTACCCATGTACTGAATAGAGTTTGATGAATTCCATGGAACTCTTCTTGGATGGCAAAGGCTACTTTGCCTCAGATGGCCTGCTGCAACTTTGCTTGTCAGTATAGAAAGCTCAGAAATATATTTATATTTTACTTCCTGCAAAACGCAGTGGTGACACAGAACAGTAAGATCTCAGCAGATGCTGTGTTTGCCTCCCAGTTTTTCTCCTGCTGCTGGCCAAAAGCAGCCTCATGTTTGGAAATGTATCATTTACACAGGACTTAACAAGAAGGATTAGCAGAGTTGTCAGAAATTGAGCTGTGATGTGGGTTTTCTGGGGTGACTGGGATGCTCTGAGACAGAGATCCTTGCCCTGGTAGCCCTTTGGCCTGACCCAGTGTGACCCAGGGACACAGCCTTCGTGTCAGTCCTTCCCAGTCCTGCTCTTCCCTGCCCATCTCTCTCTACATATTCGCTCAGAAGCCAGAGCTCTGATTGAGGATTTAGTAAAGATCTGCCCAAAGACAGATTTCCTGTTTTCCAAGAGACTTCCATAAATGTTTGGGTAGAGATTCTGTGTAGTTCCCATGCAGCTGAGATTATAGTAGTACAGAGACAGATAATTAGCTGGGATCCAAAGGAATGCCAGCTCCAAGCCAGTCTGAGGCAATACAGAAAAGAAGAGATATGGATGACTTCTCTTGGAATTTCTCCAGACACTGGAGAAAAAAATAATGTAATCACCAGTTTTGAAGTTTATCCTATTGTATTTCTGAAAGGAAAGTTTTAGCTCCTTTCTTGGGACCATAAATTACTAGTGGAGGCACAGATAAATTATCTTTCTTAGGGACACAGTTCAGGATGTATCCCTGCCTTTAGCATTTCCCGTAGCCCAGTCAGGATGCCTCCTGTCTGTTCTGTTGTACCCAGCTATGCCATCTACTGCATCTTACAGGGAATAAAAACATCTGCTGGCATTCCCCAAATGCCAAGGGTCTGCATGAGCCCAGGGACATACTGCACAAAAAGCCACCAGCTGGAGAATTGTGCAAGACAGGTCAGTCGTTTGCAAGTTTTACAGCTTTATATAAAAACTCTCTCTAAACATAAACCCCCTTACAAGGTGGGACATCGCAGGATCACTTTTTTACAGACTTTCTAATTTCAGCTGTGGCCCCCAAAAGGCCTGTGCAGGGCTGTAGAATTGATGTTGGTGGTCTCAGATGGCAGCCTGTACCCTGGCAAGGCAGTCCTGCTCCAAACGTCCCTGTAAACCCAGACCTCCATGCTTCAGGTAACAACAGCTGCTGCTGGAGAAAAAGTGGCAGCTGTGTATTTCCCAGCTCTAGGACTTTAAAGTCAGAGCTGCAGGACACTGCAAGGGAAGAGCAGTCCTGCTGCTTGTGATCAAAGAGCATTTAATCTTTTCTCCATCTGACTGCATGCTCCCCCTTCTCTCCCGCCCCTCCTTTTGACTAATCTCATTCCCAAACCCAAAAGAGAATCTGAAATAGAAATATTTATGTATTTACACTGGGCATGCTCACATGGCTGTCTCTCTCAAACATTTAAGGGAACATAAAAGAAAAAAAACCCTGTCTTTTAGGAATATTCACAGAAAGAAGAGAGGGAAAAAAACCAAGCACAACAAAAAGCAAATAACAGTGACAAACTTACTGCAAAACCTCTGTCACATTATTTATTCACCCAGCAGCCTGCAGAAGTTCATGTACTCAAACCCACATATTATCACCCTTAAGTCATAGCATTTAAATAAACACTAGTTCAGTTCAGGCAGACCTTAATTTCCCATACTTTACATACATTGATAAACACTTCCAGATCGTGATGGGTTCCCATGTAACTGAAGATGGGCTAAAATGACATTCTCGCTGCCTGCTCAGTTACACTTCCTGTAGTATTCTGCAGTCTTCCTTGAGATAGCAAGAAATCACCAGTCACATTAAAATGAAGGCAAATTTATTATTAGTTCTAACAGACATTTTATTCATGTGCAAATGACAGGATAATAGAACTGTTGTTTGACAGCTTGCTGAGAAAATTGTAGCTTTCATCATCTTAGATGATAAATTTTTCCTAAAATAAAATGAATACTCATGGAAGAAATTGGAATTAGAGTTTAGACGGAGAAAAGAATATGACAACTATTCTACTTAAATGAATCAATTTCTGTGATCTCACAAGAGGCAAAACTACTTTGGTTCAGAACAAGACAAATTCAGATATCACTTAGCAAGCTAAATACTTGAAGTAGCCAAAATATTTGCAGAATTTAAATGGAAAAGTGGTAAACATTTTCAGATTCTTGAAGCTCATTAGTTTACTGAAAACAAACAATTTTTTACTTTTTTGTTGTCTTCTTCTTCCAGTAGTCTCATACAAAAGTGATTTTTTTGACAGCTTGATTGCAAAAACATATTAAGGCTGCTAAGCAACATCTAGTATTTGTTACAGGATTTTGAGTCTTGGATCTGAGCAGGAACACTTTTCTTCTGTTAAAAAAACCAGTTATATAGATGAATTTAAATATTTGAAAAGACAGAACAAGGAAATTCCAAGACCTCCCAGAGGATTTGAAAAATAAAGTGTTAATCAGCATTGGAAGAACAGGTTTCTCTTTGTGGAATAAGCATTACTGGAAAGTTCTCTTTTCATATCTCAGTCTTGGCATGGGAAATAGAAAACATAAGTATTCTTACAGCTTTCAAAAACTAATTTAAGGCTGAAGAGTTTTGTTCACAGAAAAATAAAATAAAAAAATTTAAAAATTTAAAGGATTAGCTTGACCTTAAAAAAATCATTCCATTACAAAACAAATTATTATTTTGCACTTAAAATGACTATACTGTGAAAAATAATAGTTTCTGCAAGTACTCCACATCAACATCAATTCAATCTACTCAGATTTCCAGTTTTCAAAGGTGAGGGGAAAAAAATACTATCCATATTTTGATGCCAGCAAAATTACAAAGTTTTCTTTACCCCCAAATGCTAATCCCTGGGAAAATGTAAAATTAAGGCATTTCCAAAACTTGTCAGAAATCTAAAACTTCTTTGACACTCCTCAAGACACTTTTGTAATTATCAAACAATTAGTCCAAAGAACGTTAAGTGATAACTTATTTTAGAATATTTATTTTAACCTGTATCAATTAAGCAACACATGCTGATGTGTAAAATTAGTATTTCTTAAAACTTCGGGACAAGTCTAGAACCTCCAAGCCCATGTTCTGTTCCAGTCTTCTCCTTTTTATGAGGATGAGAATCCTCAGTTCTCTCAGGGATTACATTTCATCTTGGGCCCTGCTCTGGGCTCACAACTGCTCTGATCCAGGCATCAAGCAGAGCAGGACCCAGGACAATGCTCTGATACACCCACACAAAGAAAATCAAACCCTTCAGACAACACAGTCACTGCTCTTTTCCTTCAAAACACAAATAGGAGGCACCTGCTGCTACTTTTAGTAGTTTGGTAGAGTCTAAATGGCATTTAGACTTCTTCCATCTCAATGAGATGAAGTTTCTCTCATTATGTTCTCCCCATTTGACACCTGGACAAGACTCAAATGCTACCAAAAGGCAGAGGTGAGCTGAAGCAACACCTCTGTGACATTTTGCATCTGTTGCTGAATTTCAGATTTTCTTTTTACAACAGAATTGTAAAGAAGCTGAAGTTTCAGGTTCCCACTAAACAGTTCTCAGAATGCTGAATGAGAAATGATACGGAACTTGGTGAGTGACTTTACATGAACTTCCACTGCTTTTCTGCACTTGGAGAGCAGTTAGCAATCCAGGGAAGAAAAAAGTAAAATTTAAAAAAAAAAAAAAAAAA